>CH001825.1:105332-120982 GCA_000149265.1 Ciona savignyi | reverse complement strand
GTTTTGTGTATTTTTGTGCCTTTTTGCTGCTTTTCCGCCCAAGACTTGGACGGCGAAGCTCTAACCGATTTTTCCAAAAATTTTGAGTCCGCAAAATCCTACCCCACCCCCTCAAAAAAATAAATCTTTCGTTTGTGGTATTTACCCAAAAACACTTGCAAAAATTTCAAAAATTATCACTTCAAATACCTCCTGCATAATCTCAACATAAAAAAACAATAAAGTAAACAAACTTACAAGATGGACAAGATACTGGAGATCGACCAGAACACGAGAAGATCTATCATCATTCAGCTTACTGGTGGTGTCGAGTTCATCTCGGTGTCCACTTTCATGGAGCTCTTCCAACCTGGATCCCCGCTGGAAAATATGAAAAACATGGTTGAAGTAGTCATCACAGACTCACATAAGGATGTTGCTTTCCTCCTTACCCTTAAAGAGGAATTTGGACAGGAAGATCAAATAACTAATCTAATAAATTATTATGAAAATAACGTAATAACATTCACCCCTGAATCTGGATCCACAGTGCGAGTGGTAGCAAAACGTCCCACTCCACCCATGAAAACAATTTCACTGCATCCAATTCCCTGCTACATCGATGAGATCAAATTAAAAAATACCCTGGAACAAAATAAATGGGGAAAAATAGACAACATGGAATTTGGAGCCCATCGCAACTTTCGAAATATAAAAAACGGATGGTTAAGTATACATTTCAACAAACTTAATTCTAATAATATACCTAAAGTTCTCAAATTTGGCGGGAAATGGATAACCGTCACAAAGCCGGGGGAATCACACATGCCTTTGTGTCGATTTTGTAAGGAGAGGGGCCACGTGCAAACACGATGCCCGAAGAAAGGATATTGCAATTTTTGCAAGTCAAACGGGCACATTCTTCGATTTTGCCGTTCCAAACCCCAATTCTACCAACCTCAACAAGCGAATAAATAGCACATCACCCAGAAACAACAACGATGTACCAAAAACATACCGAGAAGTAGTTGCTGGTGAAATTTTAACCACCAATAAATTCGCCGCCCCTACAAAATTTAGAACCAGAGCAACAATTCTGGAAATACTGTAATACAAACCCACAGCACCAACCAATTCCCCACACTGAACACCTCCACCACCAAACCACAACGTACTCCCAAGAAGAAAATCTCACCCAAAAATAAATCAACACCCATTTCAACACAACAAACTGAGAAGGGAGAATCAACGACCCCCCAAAAAATTATTGAATCTGGACAAATTTCCTCACAACAAAATGCTCCCAAACAAAGCCAACCATTAATTCAAGAAATAGAAAAACCATCAACTTCATCCAGCAACACTCCATTAGAAAAACAAAAACAAGAAACCCTTACCTCAGAATCCTCGTCTTCTAACAGCTCCTTCGACATCGAAAAAAGTCTCCTGGAAATAGACGAACTTCATGTAAAATATGTAGAAAATAATCACACCCACTACCAAACGACAGATGAAACACCACCAAACTTACCCATAGAAGACCTGAACTCGAGTGACCCTCCAAACTTACGGAGAACCGTATCCTCTTTAAAGAAAGTTTTTGCGACAGACTCGCCTGCAAAAAAAAGAAAATTTGGATTAGAACTTTCATAACCAAACACATAATAACATAACACAAAACACACACGGAATGTCAATTTCATTTTTTATAGTCCATCATGGCTTACACGGAAACGAAAAAAAATACTGAAATTATAATTGGAACACTGAATATTAATGGTAACAAAAATAAGGCCCAAATTATAGCCAACTATATTAATCAAAATAAAATTGACATTTTGTGTATGCAGGAGGTACATATTTTGACCACAAATAATTAAAAAAAAATAGAAAATATGACAAACTCGATTTTTCATGCGAACACCGTTTCGGAAGTGAATTCTGAGGTAGGTAATTTCAGACAAGGAACTGGTATATTAATAAATAAGCATTTACTTTCTAAATATAAAATAACTCATACTATAATATTAAATAACTATATTCATAAAATAAATCTATATAACAATAACATTATTATATATAATATATATTTAAGATCTGGTGGAAGATGTGATATCACTTTGGAAAGGGAACAACAACTAAAAACTCTTAATACTTATATTGAAAACAAACTGAATGTTCAAACTTACCTCCTGGGTGATTTTAACATGGTATTGCGGCCCACAGACAAACAAGGAAAATTTGACCCAAAGAAAAATAGAGATAGAAAAATTTGGATGGAAATTGAAAAAGAATACAATTTAACAGATGTGCATATGAAATTTAGAAAAGGTCAAATCCAATTTACGAGAATAGTAAAAAACAAATCATCAAGACTAGATCGAATATATAGTCATAAAATCGCCACCAAAAATATTACTAATTTAAAATATATATACCAATATTAAAACGGGGTATTAGACAGGGATGCCCCACCAGTATGTCCCTTTTTCTCATTGGAGTTGAAATATTAACAAGAAAAATATATAGTAATAAATTAATACATGGCTACAAGCTGGGACCCATTAAACATAAAATTGAACAATACGCGGATGACATCACCTTTTTAATTAGTAATATAAATTCCCTGCCGAAAATTAAACTAGAACTAAATAAATACGAAGAAGCTTCGGGGCAAACAATTAACTTTAATAAAACCCAATTTATGTCTAATGACCCGGAAATACAAACATTTATAAATAAAATAAATATGGGAAATAACAACGTTAGCATAATAAAAATACTTGGGATATTTTTCAGCTTTGATCAAAATTGTGAAAATAAAAATTGGGAGAAATCAAAAAAAATCAATAAAAGGCGCATTGGCAATACACCAGGAAAGAAAACTAACTTTAACCGGTAAATGTAAATTAATTAATGCACTGATAGTTCCGCAATTTTTACACCCCGGTAAACATATTATTATAAATAAACAATATTTAAACGAGTTAAATAAACTAATATATAAATTTCTATGGTTCCCTAGTAAATTTGAAAAGGTTAAACGACATAAATTAATAAATTCAATTAATGACGGTGGGAGGGCGATTCCGGACATAGAAACAAAAATAATAGCGGCAAAATTATCCAGATTATATGAAATTACCCAAATTACAAGAATAGAAACTATATGGCACGAATGGATACGGTATCAATTAGGATCTACAATGAAATTAATTAACCCAATATTATTTACCAATTCAGCCCCAAATGCGTCAACTCCCAATAATCTATTTAAAATAATTCGGCATAATTTCTATAAAGTTAAAAGAGAAGAATATGAATTTACTTCCGCTAAACTGAAACCAATATATGATATCTTAATAAAATCAAAACTTGAAAAAAACGTGATCAAAATAAACGAAATAGAAATACCATGGAATAAAATTAACTTAAATACCGGTAAAATTAAATTATTTTTTAATCACGTAGAACGCAATAATAACTATTTAATAGCAAATAAAGGTTTCTTTTTTGGAGATTTTTTCAGGAAAAATTTTAATCCAATTTATAAAAATCTAGTAATGAAACGGAACTGTAAGTTTTGCCAAATACCAACTGATAATATAAAGCATATATTAATTAGCTGTCCTGTAATTAAAAAAATATTTTTACATTTAATATATAAATATAATAATAATATATGTATTTTTAAGAGTAATTTAACTAATCAATTAATTTTATATAATTGTACCGATGAGAAACAAAAAGTTCAACTTGGTGCAATTAAATTAATAACAATAGCTAAATTAGAAATTATCAATTATAAGAAATATTTGGATATGAAAAATTTATATATTTGGCATAATGAAGAATTTGTAAGGAAGATGCTTTGGATAGTCAAAAATAAGTTCAGAATATATATCCGTAAATTGTGCTTAGTACGAAATCCCGAATTTGTCATTAAAAAATTTGGCATATTATCAAATATTTAACTTAATAAAATAATTCTACGTAACTGTTTGTACTTGTTTTTTTCTCACTGAATAATAATATATAATTTTTAAAAATGCCCACCACAAGCAAGGGATAACTAGGTTCACCTAAAAGCTATTTAAGTATAATATAATTAATTAAACAATTGTTATTTTATGAAATACATTTTACTGTCCATGAAATAACCATTATATTCATAGTAATCCACAGTTATCGCTCATATCACTTCATCGCCCCCCTCTTCATTGCTCATCGATTTCTTCATCGTCACTCCATCACCATCTGTGGACAAAATTGTTTTAAATATTGCTAACAATCACAAATGTCATGTATATACTTAATTTTTTATTTTCTTTGTTTACATCAATGTGTATGTAATATTATGTACAGCCGGGAATCCGGTTAACGTGTGTGTACCTTAGTCGCCCCCCCCAAAAAAAAAAAAAAAAAAACACTAATAATAATTACTTTTGTGTGGTTTTTGATTATTTTGTGCCTATTTGTACTTTTGTGTAAAACTTGGGGACGGCGAAGCGCTGCCCGATTTTTTTCGATAAATACCGCCATCTTCTGTATTTTAAATTAAAATTACACAACACACCTTTACATTCACAAACAAAATAAATACACATCAAACTGAAACATGAATACTGGAAAAGAAATCCCGGACATTAACATTGAATTACCACGGTCAATAGTTATATACATGAGTATCCTCCTTCATGGAGATATTCGCAGAAGAGGGTCCATTATCTTATTAAAGGGGTAAAAGTAATTATGGAAAGTTTTTGCGATTGTAAGTTCCTGGTTACTCTCAAGGATAACGGCCAGGAACATCCAATATCGATTGCCCAACAAACCATCGATTCTGTCATAATAAAATGTTCATTGGGCCTAAAGGATCAGCAATGTAATCAACCATTTATTGCTATGTTTTCGCAACCAACTGAGAAGACTGTCACCTTACATCATCCTCCTATTCCATGTACGATATCGAAAGGCACATCAAACTGGTAAATAAATATACAAATGGCGAAATTTCAAAAGCTACCATTTTGGCAATCATCGAAAAATTTCCAAATATTAATTAATTTAATAGAAATCAACATAAACAACATCCCAAAAGTAATCAAAATTGTAGGTAAATGGATTATGGTCACCAAACCTGGTGAATCTCATCTAGAACTATGCAGACACATACTACAAAGAGCGGGGTCAATGCAGAGAAAATACCCTAAAATGGGGTATTGTGACCTTTGCAAGAGGTAAATAAGAAAATGCAGACCTGCAATTCAACCTAAACCTTTACCACCAAACCCCACATTGGGAGACTGGATCATATCCAAAAAGATATTTAGATACCCTCCTCAACAATACCATCGACAACCTATTTCTATCAGACAACAATAAATTTGCAGCTCTGGCATAGTCAACCAGCCAAGAAGGACACTCTGACATGACAATAATGGAAGCCTCTAACCACACACAATTGATCAAAACCACATCACGACCAAAGTCTAACACCAAGAAAATCAAAGATATTGGATCCCCAAAACAAAACTCAACCATGAACAGCAATCTTAACAAATCTACTACAGAGAGATAAAAGCCACTATCGAACACCAGAAGAAATAAAACCAAAAACACAATCCACCAGCAATATCGACATAGATGAAAACAACAAAATACATAGACTCATCCACCCGATTCGTTACGGATTAGCCCAATAGCATGGTTTGGTATGATTAGCGCATAGTATGCAGCCATGGTCGTATTTTCATAATCGCTACGCATGACTTATTTTGAAATGTTGCGGACGATCGATTGGGTGCAATTCCATTTTAGCATTTTCAATTATGCAGTTACGGATATTAACATAGCAAATGTACTGGTACTGTTAGTTAGCTGATGAGGTGAAGACTATAGATGTGTACTTGTGTGCTGAACTTAATTGTGGCTTTGCTGAAACTGGGTATGGTTGCGTGCACCAGATAAAGGGTGTGCCGCGATACCCAGTAGGGTTACCGGCTCGCACTGGCGCTGGAGAGGTGTGTGCTGAGTGAGGTTGTGGACTAATACTGGGTGGGTGAGGTTGTACGTCAATACTGGAGGATCAGGTTGTACGGCAATACTGCGGAAGGTTGTTTGGGTGACGTTGTACGGCTGTCTATACTGGGTAAGAAAGGTTGTCCTGAGTGAGGTTGTACAGCACAATACTGGGTAAGGTTGTGAGGCAATACTGAGTAATGTTGTGCGGCAATACTGGGTGAGTCCTTTGCAATTGTTTTGCATATTTAAATATTGTTTTATTTTCCTTTATTCTGCTCAAACTTAAATAAAACATATTCACAGTTAAAACAAATCTAAAAATTTTCTCTGTTAAATTGTAAAATCAACTTTATTATACAAAAAAGAGAATATGCCGAGAGCAAGGTAATTTATATATATATATTAGAGGATTTCTTTTTAAAGGTTACACACACATTGATTTTGATATTTTCGCATTTTAAAGTGGTTGTTTTGAGCACCAGGTAGATTATGTGTAAAGAGTAGTACAGAAGTATACACATCGAAGACCCCCCACGTAAACCAACAGTTAGTAACTAAGAATTGTAATATAACTGCATGTAGACACAACCTCACAAAGAACAACTTCGATAGAGTTGTGCGAAAAGGAGGGCATGCGGGACTCTTCTTCGCCCATAAAAAATTTGGCAGTTGCCAGGACTGGGGTCACCCAGCGACAAGTAAAAAGTTATGTCTAAGGGTTTCATTTGTAGAGATGGATTAATTCCTTAACTACAGTAGAACAAAATATGATGGTAGAGTAAAAGAAGCCAGTAAAAGCAGGTAAATACGGCAAAGGAAGTTTTCTGGCTACAATTTGTTCTGCGCTTCATCGAAATCTGGTTTAAATTAAATATTGTATTTACGTTTTTGTTTAGTGAGGTTTATAGTACCAGTACCGTATACAATATTATTTCAGTATTACAAAGAAGAATTACACTTTGTGTTGCATAAGGTGATTTTAAGGACAGAAAATATATATTTCTGTATGTTTGCAGATTTCCGGCAATGGGGCAAAGAGTGGGCAGAACTATCCACAGTACAAAAAAAGGAGTGGGCTGAAAAAGTCCCTAAGAATAAAGATCCCTGAGGTAGTGCCAGAAAAAAATTAATGTTGAGGCAAAAATTAATGTTGAGATTACAAATAATAAATAAGTCTTGGGTTTGTTTAAGGAGAGTGGCATATCTTACCGACCAGATGGATAAAAAACAATATAATTATTCAATAATTAGTACAAGCGATAAAGCACAGAACATGTTTGGTATTTATTTAAATTAATTGACTAGAATAGAAATGGTTACAACGCACTGCATTTAAATTTAACAAAATAACAACAACATTGAAGTGTGAAGCTTTGGGAAGTATCGGGGTTGCAGTTGGGGGCATGGCCTTCAACCAAGGCAACTTTTCGATTTTTGGAAGCGAAGATACTGTTTCATTTTTTTTGCCAACAGACACTACACAAGCCAGTTTCATAAACAGCTTAAACTGCAGCAATACAGGTAGATTGTGTAGTATATGCAGGGCTCTTTCAAACCATGACCACCACACAAATACAGACCAGTATAACTGACTCTTTTAAAAAAAAGTTTTAAAAATACTTTCTCTCTTAGGTCTTTTGCAGCATCTAAGATATTAATACTGCTTTTAAAGGTCATTTAACAAAGGAAGCTTATTAGTACATAGTTTAAGTGTAACCCCGAGCCACTCGTGAAAGCACAATCTGCCACAGAATATCCATATTTTTTATCACATGGGTAACCAAAAGATTTCTTTGCGCCCCAGTTTGGTTACTGAATATATTAAGACAATTTAACTCTTTTAGTTTAACACAATAATTTACCGGATTCAGGTGACGTCTGCTAAGTGCCTAGTCCAAAGACAACAGTGCGGAATAATACCCAGACTTGAGACAGACCTTACTGTACTTAACTCAATCTTTTTACAGAAACCAGTACAACTAGGCAGTCTGAGGGGCAATATCTCAAAAAGAAGGTCCAAGAACTTTTCAACAAAAAATACTGTATGTTAAAATTATTAAATTGGGTAACCGTTCCACCACTCCAACTCTCACTCCTGTTTAATATAGTGTAGCAGTGCGGTTTCAACTCTAAATAAATGTAAATCTAATTATATAGTTAGTTCATATAACAACTTGCTTCTAACATCATTTAAACATTGTGTTGCTGTTTTTTAGCGGAAGCGATAAATGTACCACCAAATTCACTAGACCTCCGGGCCGAACAAAAATAAAAAGAGGCATACATACGTCACACCCATAAAATATACGACAACTGTAACTTCTGTGAACCCTAATTTGATTCACAATTAATGTTTTTTAAATGTCGATGTTTATTATTATTATTGTGAGGTTTTTTTTTCGTCACAATGAGTGATGAAGCTAAATCTCAACAGTCGGCGCGATGTTTGGGCCGTGACGAATAAGTGACTATTCTTGTTTAATGCTCGATTCAAAGTGTATTCAGGTCAAACGTTCCAGCAATAATTCAAACAACAATATTAGGAGTCAGGAGCCAGGAGATTAAATTTAGTTATAAATAGTCACTAATAAATAGAACAAATATAAAATATTAATACAAATTAGTCTAATATAAAGATTACAACTGACTTATGACATCGCAGAAAACTGGCGCAAAACTGAAACACGAGTTTAGAAAATGAAACAAAGAACGGAAAGTTCTCCGATAGGTGGCGCAATAAATATTATAAACAACCCGGGTCATACAGTACTGAAAAAGGGAATTGTTGACGTCAACAATGAGTGTAGTTTATAAATTCCGTCAACCTCGTGGTTCTATTCCTTTTAACTCTTTCCGTCCCAACTCGCCATATATCGCGAGTTGGTGGGAAAACATGGTATCCCGCCTGTACATAAATGGGTGCAAATCTAAAAAACGATTTCTTCGCGTGGAGAAATATTAAAAATGCGAGGAGTGATAGCCTTTCTTTTTCAAGGCTTCGCCTCTTATTTCTATCGATTTTACACGAATTTACAAGTGACTAACTCAGCCAATAGGAGTCGCGTTTCTTTACATTCTCTGTGAATTTCGTGCCGTTGAGAAAAAAAGGAGAGCGTTGGTGACGTTTTCGCAGCAGGCGTTTATGCTTCGTGTTCACCAAAGCATGAATCCAGCTGGGCCTGCTGAGCGCACGATAAAGAAAAAGGCGGCGAGACTAGCTAGTTCGGTGTGCCCTGCTTTGAAGAATATTGGATATAGTATTTGTGTTGTTTGCTTTTGTATGCCCTTTTTACACTTCCTCCACTGTTCTTATTTATACTTTTTACTATTTTAGTTCTACAAAACTAAAAACTTCAATGCGTTTTGGTTCAATTTTTCATAATATAGTTAGAATAAAGGAAAATTTCAATTAGGAATAGTAAAAAAACTACTGAAGATACAAATACAGTTCAAGTTTTCCTGAGTACAAAAACTATTAGACAATCTACATTTCACTTTTCATATCATTTGGGCATACCAATAATTAGTGAGTATTTCGTTTGTCAGTGCACCTCAAAATTTTCAAAGTCGAGCAGAATTTTCTTTACATAAAAAGTGGTGTTCACTAAAGTTTACATAATATATTCTTTATTGGAGGTAGATTCTAGGTGTGCGGTTTGTTTAAAAGAGGGATAAATTATCTTTCCAACCATACTAAATATTAAATCATAGCATAAATTTGAGAAAAACTGTGCTAATTTGAAAATGACCAAAAATTGTAAAAAACACTGCGGGACAGCATGTTTAAATTAACAGTTGGTGAGCTAATTGTTTATTAATATTTGTTATGTATATATTTATGTATAATTCTTGTAATAGAAAACCGCTGATCGCCCATCCAGTGAATAAAGCAATTAATTACCCATCAATCAAAGTGATATCTGGAGTGAGAGCAAATTAGAAATCAGCGCGTTTAAACTGTTCTCATGTTAAGGACTCAGGTGACAGTAGGTCGCACTAAACGGAGGCTTTACAACAACCAATAAATAAATGGATATAAATTAAACCAAATTGAATTAAAAACTGAACAATATGCCGATGACTTAACTATGCTTACTAATTGATAAAATTCAATTCAACCTATTTTTAAAGAACTTAAAAACTAAAACCCAAGTCATGAGTAACGATGCAGAGTCAATTCGCAAAATTAAGACAATCATACACTGTAAAAAAATATAAAGTGATTTTACATAATTTCTCTGGCAATAGTGATGCCGTGAAAACATATAATTTGTATTGCTCGATTATTAGCCCATATTAGTTAGTCACTTACATATATTTCTTTCAATTAACGTTTTTTTATGGATATTTCATATCTACACAATACGTATGCATGTTTGAATGCAATGTATTTTATTTTGTAATGCAAATTCCACATGAATTTGAAAAGAACAAATTGAAAATAGGCGAGTCACAGCACATAAACAAAAAGTCACTGCTGTTTTGAAAGGTATGAAAACTTTTGTTGTGAATGCCGTTCACACATTGCAAATTCCACATGAATTTGAAAACACATTGAAAATGAAAATGGTTATTATTAACTAACAACAACATTCTACAGTACAAGTTTCATGAATGTCAAAAAATGCAAATGACCAAATTATTTAACCTTTTTGGACAAATGACGAAAAGCTTTAGTAAAAAATCAAACCCAGGTCACAGGATACATACATACAAAAAGTCAACAGATATGTTAAGAAGCGTGAAAAGTTTTGCCTGAATGCCGTTTACTAAATGAAAATTCCCCCTGAAGCACCTAATTCAAAGTATACAAAAGTCATTGATGTTGTTGAGAAGTGTGACAACTTTTGCATGGATTCCGTTCACCCGGCTCTTATTCTTTCCACCTTTGGCAGTTTTGTTTCCCCTCATGGGCTGTATTTCCGCAATTGACCTAAGTGATAATTGCAAGTGCCCACATGTAAAAGTTATACAGCAAGTTGTAAAGTGAGAGACATTTATATAGAACTAACAGTCATCTATAACTAAGGAGGTTGCTTGACAACATTGGATATCTATCAAGCTTTAAGTATAATGCTAGCTTACCATTAAAAAAACTCCAGTGTGATAGCAGCTCTGACCGGATAAAGATGTAGAAAGATGCAAACCAGATAGCAACTGCATCTGTCACAGACTTAATATCCGAAAACATCACATGGTTGTCCATAGTGACATCAAATTGACCAGCTGTGTAAATATCAGACCCTGGAAAAGGTAAAAGCTATTCACAAATATGAAGCACAAAACCACATAATGCATCGAACAAATCAGAAACCAAAATAATAATTTTCATACACATTTCTGAAATAGTCTTTTCCAGTAACAATCAAGTGACAGTTGATTTGCATGTACTTTAATACAATGCATTATGTTCCGAAGTATGTTTCGAGCCACTGTGGAATGTAAACCACATAGTAGCTTATTATAGACACGATAGAAAACAGAACATGACCCAGAAATGCAAACTTCAAGCCAAATAAAAATCCATCTTACCTTTTGCAATAATCTGTGGTGTATAACAACTGCACTCGCGGACCCTTCCTAAAAATATTTACTGTTAAAGAAAATCCTTGTAACAATTTAAGAAATATATACCTAAAGCTACATATATTATATACTTGAGGCAATAACCTTAACAATAATTGTGGTCAGATCCTCATTGAAATACTCGCACAACAACGCCAGCATCCCAACCAATTCTGGCTGTAGATCTTTTGTGATGCACTTAGCACAACTTACATCCCGAACCACCCTCTTTATTCCTTGTAATTAAGACATTTTGTTAAATTTTTTCTTAAATTTTCAATAAATGAAGCATGGCTCTTTCCAACTAGTTGTTGAAAATGAAGTGAAAAGCCATCTTTGCTGAAAAGGATGGGCCACTCATCATGTAGTGTTGAAATGGTTGTTTGTTGTGAGTTTATGATACTGCGTATTCCGAGAAACCCCTTTTTTAAAATAGCTCGTGCTTCATCATCTAAACCAGCAGACGCACAAGCCTGGTTACTTTGACATCAATTCATCCGATGACAATGGAGCCATATTTGATTCAATTTCACCATAAACTTTCTTTTGTTTTGGCAATCGTTGATCGGAGTCAGAAGAGCTGCTAGACGAAGAATCCATCATTCGTTTTTGGCCCGGTCTACGATTGTTACAAATGCTATTTTCTAACTGCAACATAAATGAACCACAACCATCACCAACGAAATCATCATTGAAACCAAAATCAGCCAATGACCTAGGATATTTCATAACTACTTTGGTTGCAACAATCCTCAATAGCTTTATAAGCAGCCGTCGTTCAGGTGGGGGTAGCCTCTCCTTCTCTTTAAGGAATTTAGAAATTGAAGCAGGGAATTTTTCGTCATCCCATGTGTATTGCAATGGTGTATGCAATGTCCCAGGTTCGTGACAGGATGGTGTTGGTTGTAACAAGGGTTCCAACTACAGTCGGACAGTGAGGATGAAATGGAGCTATAAAATGAATCACGATCACATAGAACTTGTTTTTGCACAAAAGCTATCAATTTACGACGTTGAATGGGCAAAAGGTAAGGCTCAAGGTCTTGATCGGTAACGAATGTCATCTCTTTTGTGCACATTACCCCCCCATCTCTACCAAGAAGTCAGTCAGTCAACCAACGCTTTTTCTTTTATCTTCTGTCATAGGAATTTCACTTTCATCCAGAATGTCAAGAACAGATTGTTCTACAGGCAAAGTTTCATCATCACTATCCATTTTTGCTAGCATATGACACTAAAATAAAATAAGCTTATTTCCTGCAACAAATATATATATATATATATATGTAAATACATGTTTATTAGTAATTAAAATAAAACGTAGCAAGAAAAGAAAATTAAATACTCAGTTTTGTTTCTGTGTAGCGGTATACAAAATTGCGGACTTCAAAGGGAGTAATTTATGGCCATCAACCATATAACAAGGTATGGGAATATGTTGTATCAGCTCGTTGCACTTAATTAAGCGCAAACATTCAGTGATCTTAAATACACCAGCATTAGGAACAATTTCTGTTTCACAGTCTTCAAGCAATAAAATTAGCTCATTCGAACGAACAAACAGCATCACAATACAGCTAATCTGATGGCATGAGCTACTACAATTGGAAATATACATGCCTTGTTTGTAAGTAGTTCCACAGTATTGTGCAGTTAAAACTGAAACAGTGTTTTGTGTTGTAAGGCAATGTTTGCCCAACATACATTGGACAGAACTGGAGTATAAGGAAGTATTTAGGCAAGTACCATTGGCGGTAAAGCTCAAGGGGTCTTTCAAAAAAGAACCAGTATGCATATAACAGTAATACAACTGATGTAAGTGGGCCATAGATTTAGTAACGTTTTTAAAGTTATGACAGCTACGCAGTGATTTCTTGAAAAATGAATGCTTACTCTCAAAACGCATGGTCCACAGTTTAATCAGTGGTCCAAACTGCATTGTAAGAGTATGCACTAATGTAACAGGTAATGGTGCTTTGGACGGAGTTTAACTAAAGGAAATAGATTTTTACGCTGCATGAGGTATTCTTTCACAACAACATCCAAGTACGACACTTGCACAGGTGATATGTGTGGTGCACAAACAAGCTGAACTATTTCACGTAGCTGTAATAATAAACTTCATCTGAATCATCAGTAATCAAATCATATATAATCAATGGGAAAAGTCTAAATCAGCCTTGTTGCATTTATTGGCAAAGGAGGTGGTTGACAAAGTATTTTATAAATAAATACATGATGTCATAGGCAACTATCCCCTCAAAAAGATCATGGCCCAAGCAAGGTGGAAGTCCAGGTTTGCACACATGGAATGATACCTGTTACAATGCAGCTTTCAAAATTGAGTTTCCGTAACAGAAGCTGCTTGTAACGAGGGCACAGTCAAATATACTCGCTTGCTTCCTCGAAGTGGTATATATTTGTAAAGCAAAAGCGGTTTTCTGTAAATAAAAATCGACTTGAATATAAAAAACACAATATAACAAACTCATTAAAAAACCATTCTTACCGAACTGTGCGTGATCCCAATCTAATTGTTTTACATAAATTTAAATTTGCATAAATATATCGTAATGCTCTGCGAAGAAATAAAGAAAGAAAATCTGTTAATAAACAAATACTATAAAACTAAAGACTCATTTGGCTTACAACTGAAATATAATAAGGAACTTAAGAGGTCGAGTATTTAAAGAAGGAAAAAACGTCGATTGCCAATTAGCTTGCGCGTCTTATCGCACAACTTAAGGAAGCCGGAATGTAAATGCATTAACGAACGTAAAAGGCGCGAACAAAGTAAAGAACAGTGAAGAAAAAATTTATACAATACCAGTTGATTGAAAAGTGAATTAAATTTGACCCCACAAAATATGTTTGAATTGTGGTGTTGAAGGTGCTGCACTGCACTATTATAGCTGGAAGCACTTCTCAAATCACCACTTTCATATGGACTTTCATGGAATTCAGCTTTTGAGATCTGGCAATACCTACAGAAATGTTCACTATTAAAACTTTCTGAAAATCACCAATTTGATGCGAACCAAGGTTATCACCAAGAATTGCAAATAACTGACACTTGATAATTTTCCCTTCATTCAGGACTCCATCTGTTTCTAACTTATGTATGTCCTTCAAAAGTTCATGGAAAACCAGGTTTTGGCCAAAGAATTTGAAATCCTTTAACTAGTAGCACTAAGATCATATTGTCGATGGATGATCTGTACGGAAATGGCAGGTTGAGTCTGCGGGTCATGCATCGTTTTGAAAACGTTTCCATCAAACAAATCATTTAGGGTGTCTGGAGCATTAACATGAGAAGTGTAAACAAATTTTGAAATAGCTCGCCGTACAATCAATTGAACAGACTCGAAAATGAAAACATAGTGGAAGGAACAGGTTTTTCCCTAAACGCACAGTACGAGGTTCAATGAAATCATAATGGTGCATATAAAACAATGTCCTGCAATGAATTGATCTCAATTTCCCAGGATCAGCAGCACAAATATCCTGAAATGATTCTGCTTCAATATCCTCATGAACTTGTTGAAGTTGATCCTCACTAAGGTCAGGCATAGATGCCACTCTATTTTTAAGTCTATGAATTCGATAGTCGTCAATAATGGAAAGTTCTTGAACTATAGATTGAACTGTACTTTTTGGTACAAAACAGTGACATTCTAGTTTTAACAAAAATAAGGCAAAGCTTTCTAGAATTTCATTATCACTGCTAGACATGGAAGTGGTTTCCATGTCAAATGTTGGTGCTTCACTTGTGATGTCACAAGGCGCAATGGTTTCGTCATTTTCATCACTGTCATAGTGCGGAACATTTAGACCTGAAGTTGTTGAAACAACAGACAGATCCAGTTATTGTAGTGTTATAATGGTTTCGAAAAACATGAGATGCAAATGACGACACGACCATGTATGATGCCTTACAATTAAAATACGGACAAGTAATTTTCATACCCTGCCGTATGTGTTCTTTAAGATGCTTTAATAGATCACTAATGCTGACACATTGCTTTTGACACAATTCAACATTGCATAAAAATAAATGCTCATCAACATGGAAAGTGTCTGCA
>CH001825.1:72694-101474 GCA_000149265.1 Ciona savignyi | reverse complement strand
ACTAAATTCAAGGCTAGGGAAGTAGGAGTAGTGTTAGAGCTGGTGGTAGCGGTCCAGGGTTTGAGACTAGGTTCGGTAAACAAATATATTCGGAATGCAAAGCGCATGTTAAAGTACCTTCTTTCGTCTCAATGTTCATGAATTAAAGACCTCAATAATATGTTGCAGCATTACGACAGGCTATTCGATCATTAATAATTTGGTGGCCTTCACTATGGCGTATCAATCTATTAGCATTGCGTTCAATTTTTTTTAATTGGTAAATTAAATATCGCTGCGTACTAAGGCCTATAAAAATGTGCCTTTAGCCCAGCTATGTACAATCCCCTCTCCGCTAAGTCTCAGTTTATGTGATTATTATCAATATTGTAAACAGGTATAGACGTCGGTAGCCTGTCTTCTCCCACGGTTGCTGCGGCGGGGGGTGGCGATGAAAAACACAAAAGAATTTTTCCTTAACCTCTTGAGAAGCACAAAAACGAGAGAGAATAAAGGAATTAAAAGTCTTAAAATAAACAACATACATCCTTCCTCAACACCAACCACAGTTGCACCGCAGAATGCTACGTGGCGCGGAAAGAATTAAGTAACAACAAATATCCTGCTGACATGGACGGGTTTGCCACCGAATTCTACAAAGTATTTTGGCACTGTCATAAAGGTGCCTAAGGATGCTTCCTTGATTGAGCACAACACAAAAATGCGGAACCACGATTCTAATTCTATAAAAAAGACAAAGAACCCCGAACATGGTAGACAACTATCGATCGGCCTATAACACTTCGCTCAACACTAATTACAAAATAATGTCAACAGCTTTTAAACAATCGTATTAGAAGAACAGTTCTTGTTACTTCTTCCGCGGGTGGAGTAACTTAATAATCGGTATAAAATTAACATCCCTGTTATTTCCGCGGGTGGAGAAACGGTTTCCTAGTTTGAAATAACGTGTATCGTCGAGTAAACACACAGACGACCTCTGGTTATAATGAAAGGGTTGATACGGAAAAAGTGTCACACACACACTCACCAAACTTTGGCTTTAAAGCGGTACAGAAAAATGAGGTATCGGAAGAAAATTGTACGCTGCAGCCTGCTTTCTTTTACGGTAACTAATTCGGAAAGAGAGTTATGCCATGCGGTCTAGTAGATGCGATTGCATCATACGCTCCCATTATTACGTATATTCGTTTGTGGCGCGATTTATACTGGTTTAACATCAAAATTTGTGGCGCGATTTATACTGGTTTTGACATCAAAAAAACTTATTAATAAATGAAAAAATATTGGGTCGAGATATCTTACAGTTCTTCCAAGTATAATACACAAAGATCAAAACAGATTTTTTTTCAAGGAGGGACGGTTTAATTGGCAGCAATATTCGCATATTATTATTAATACCTTTATCGATGGTGGCGCTAGACATCTACAAAGCGTTGAAGGAAATCTTTGGATTTTGGACCAACAATTGGAAACGGAGAGATAAAACTATCGCTGCTAGCAGATGACACCCTCCCCCTTATTTATCATATTTATTCACAAATAGGGGACACAACGGTGCTTAATGAACTTTTTGAAAAACTACCGAAATTCGATATCGTGTCTGGATGCAGAGTAAACTGGAGCAAGTATGTTCAGAAACTTCACCCACACTGTTGGGAAAAGTCACCGCAGACAAAAGCCTACTTATCCCAACGATTATTTTTAATGTCGGAAATGTGCAAAGTGTCATTCCCAAAGAATTTATTAAAAAACCTTAAACGATTAATACATATGTTTCTGTGGGGTTCAACGTGGGAACGAGTTAAACGTGAGACTCTCTACTGTCAGAGGACGATATATAACTATTCTAGTGAAAAACAATTCAAACCAAAGTGACCAAACACAGCTCTTTCGCTGTGAAATCGAAGATACCGATTGAAAATACACACATAGTAAAACATTTTCATTTTCGTTCAACGAGATGCATGGCGAGCGACCAATCCTTTGTACTTATCTTTGTACATACACCAGATGAGGTATATTTATTCCTTTGTAATCTATTGGATGTAAAAAGGGAACTCGTCATGGTGAGTGACATCGCTACCAAGTTCCTTAAACTTGCGAATTATATATTTACGCACTTGATTGGGAAGTTATTACCAACTTATCAATATGGCTTTCGACAAAACTGTTCAACCACTTTGTTGTTATCTAACACTGACAAATTCCAAAAGCGTATGATACTTGTATCTAAACTTAGTTATGGCATTGCGTTGATTTATTGAAAAACTACCTAAAAAATAATAGTTCGCAATATAGGTTCACGATGTAACTGCACCAATGAATGCAGATTCTGTCGCCTCAATTACTGCGTGCCGTATAACAACAGTTTTTCTCCACAACGACGTCGGCGTTGATTATGGTCGTAAGGAAACACGGAAGTAATGGAAGCTTCGAGTGCGCCCGAAATTAATTATGACGAGCTAGATGATTCCAACGTGACGGTTCGGCGGGGATCAAGATTCGACAGAGACTTTTCAGAAGCAGAAAATTGTTTAATATGTTGAGTGGATAAGGTCACGGAAAGTGCATTAGTGTCGAAACGTAACGAACAACATGGCTACGAGGATCGTCATTCTTGTGGGAGAAATAGTTGATCAAGTTTAAAGCAAAAAAGGACAATGACACAATAAAGTAACACATCGCAATGGAAATAGCGAAATCAATAGTTCTGCACACAAACGGGGTCGCAGAGACCGTAGAAGATCGGTAATTGCACCTACCTACCTGTTTCACAGCTAAAAAGGCAACAATTGCTAATGTACTGTGCGGTTTTGGCATAAATTGTCACGAATTCCGGATCCGCCGGAGGTTTCCCATAAACTACTGCACGAAGCAGAAACAATTTTAAAAAAACGTCAGTATCATTATTATTTCGATGAAATTTTATTTCAGGTGTTTCAACAGAGGGAACTCCACGTACCGCTCTCAAACAAAGGAAAATTAATCCCGAAAAAAGCAGCTCATTGTACCAACTTGGTCCATTCTTGGATCGTGATGGCGTACTACGTCTGGAGGGCAGACTATAGGAGGGTACAGCGACTTCAATAATGAACTTAAACATCAGATAAATATTTACAGAAAAGCGCACGTCACGTACTTAATAATACGGCACTGTCATGAAATGGTCATCATACACATGGAACGTGCATCAACTTACAACTATATCCGACAGTAGTTTTTAAATCGTGAACGGTTTATAAGCAGTCGCCCATTACATAAATGTATGTGTCCTCGTCAACGTGGGTCATTACAAACACAGAAGATGGCCAATCTCCCCAGCAATCGAACGTACCATCACCCTCCACCCATTGTGAGGCAGATTCTATGGACCATTTTTAATTAAAGACAAAAGATCCATTGGTACGGAGTTTTATTAACATGCATGTCTTCAAGAGCCATACATATCGAGACAGCGAACATACAGTATGGACTGACACAAGTTCGTTTATAAATATGCTCTTCGTCGATTCCTAGCCCCAGGGCTGGACCTGTGGTGCAAATCTGATGTAGCCAACAACAAGCACAAAAAGCTAATTGTGAGTTGTGACATCAATCAACAGAAAGTAAGATAGTTTCTTCTCCGACCGTGGTTTGCGTCTCTCTCTCTTGCCCAGACCAAGAAAGGAACGTAACGCCCGTCCGGTTCCAGAACCACGTGCTCGAGTAAAATAACTTTATGATCGGGTATACGCGAAAGCCAACCATGTCAAACAAATTGATTCCTGTGTTGTAGCGCTAATTCGTTGTCTTTATAATCAACCAACCGTTTGATTCACCAACCGCATTTGTTTTTGGTTTCTGCAATGCCGAAGCGTCAGTACCTTCTACATGTAGATGTAGGGGGCTGTGAGTGTCGTCTTCCATATTTGCAGTTTGTCCTCACTGGGGGCACCAAATATTGTGGATATCGAGATAGTTTAAGGAACCATAGCAGTTCAGGTTATTGCATTTAACCAACACTTATTCCTTATTCAAATAGAATCGAAACATTAAAAATTGGACTACTAATTAAAAAGAAATCGGCAAACTAACACATCATGCTCGTTGGCAATCGAAGTAAAATATAACCTAAAGACAGAAATAACTAAAAAACGAGAACTCACGCGAAACATTAAAGAAAGAACATGTAAGTAAGTAACCTCAGGCAAATATTTCTACAATTACGACAAGCGAACCTTAAACTTAAACCAAGTAGATGTTCCTTATTCAGTAGAGAAACAAAATTTCTAGGCCACGTTGTTGGTGAACAAACAACATGGAGTCTGATGCGATCCCGAATGGACGTCGGCAGTAGAAGACTGGGATGTCCCCCGCAGTGTAAAGAAGGTGCGTAGCTTTTTAGGATTCGCCTCCTACTACATAAGGTTTTTAGAGTTCGCTAGCAAAGTTGAACCATTAACCGCACTAACCCGAAACAAAATTGTTATTTTTGACTGGACAACGAACTAGCTGTCAAGAGGCATTTGAATCGCTGAAGACAGGATAAATAAGCCCCCCTTACTATCCTATCCTATCTCCCAAGAAAGACGTTTGTGCTAGATACCAACGCGAGTGGCATGGGTCTTGGAGCTGTTTTGTCACAAGTTATCGAAAGTAGAGAGCAGGTGGTGGCTTATGCAAGTCTTTTTTTTTTTACCGAGCCAAGTTTCGTACCCATGATGGGCTCGTAACCAGGACCGTTTTTTGTATAAGAGTCGGTACATGTATCGGTCGCGTTAACCATTCGGCCACACGACCGTACCTGGCTTATGCAAGTCGCACCTTATCCGCCACCGAAAGGAATTATTGCGCCACCTATCGTGAGTTACTAGCGGTAGTTTATTTTACATGCCATTTCCGGCACTACTTGTGGGAGGTTCGTTTTGATTTGCGGACAGCCCATTCGTGCCTTCAATGGTCGATGAGCTTCAAGGTACCCGAGGGCATGTTCGCAAGATGGCTATCTATCTGTGCTAGGGACTTACACCAGGCTCGAAAAACACATAACCGCTGATCGCCTGTCGGCCTGTCCGATCAACGTTGTCGTTGTCGCCGAGTAGAATGCTTGGATTGTGAAAGACTGGAAGAAAGTCTTTACTTGCATTATTGGTTGTTATCACGAGACAGGAACCAAATTCCTTAGACCATTGGGCTAGCTAACATTCGAAGCTGACTGTCCCATCTGGTGACGATGTTCAGTCAGTGGGAGCTGCCGATGATTCGGAAAGGTTTACTGTATCGCAGGGGAAAGCGTGACGATCGTAACGTGTATGAGTCGTAGCACCGTACAGTCTTGAAGAAAAACAATTGTTTAATCATCTTCACTTAACAAGAATAGATGTGCGCCTTGGAGACGACGCGAACTAGGAGCGACTTAAAAGGCGGTTTTGCTGATTCGGAATGATGGTTGATGTGATGTCGTGGTTGCAAGTAAGGCTCGCATTTAAAACTATAGCCGGCGCCACAACGAGCTCAATAAAATACTGGTGGGTACACCCATAGGCGTCGATTTTTTTGCGTTGTAAACGAAAACTGGGGTGGCGCCAAGACGGCATAACTTTATTTAGCTGTAACCAACTTTTAAATAGGCAAAAATTAGCGGACTTGGCACAATCGCTACGAATCGTTCCCTATTAGTGAATCGCTATATATCTTTATAGCACTACAGATTCGTCTTGTTATTTAATTATTTAGAAGATTGCGTCGGCAACCGCAGGTTACGGCGGCAAGATAAAACAAACACGTCGGCATTCGAATGTGTGGAAAGCCCCTTATTTATATAGAATACTGTTGACGTTGTCTTAATCGCGACGATGGATGGATATAAATAGTAACATTGAAAGAAGTTCCGGGCCTTTTTTTCGATTTGCATGCTGTCGATTTGAGGCTTTTGAGGATTTTTTCGTATTTATTGGAAAAAGAAACACAACGTAAAAATACACAAGAGTGTTATAACGAAAAAAAAATATTTATTACTATCCAAGTCTAAAACGAAGTCCAAATCGACTTTATTTAGTAAGGCACAAACAACTTTCCATTGTTAAAGTTAATTTGCCCCTCCATGTACTTCTATTAAACGCCCCTTGCCGAACGGAGAATCCGCGTGTTTCTTTTAGATGACTCATACCCACGCCACAGTCGCTGATAAGAATGTAAGATAATAGGGAAGTAAGATAATAATTTCTTTGAAATGCGATTTTCAGGTAACGGCAAAACGCGAGAAATGAATTTAAAAAAGTTAATGGAGGCTGTTTTATTTAATCGGCTGTTTTAATTTTGAAACAATTTGTACAATAACAAATTTTTAATCTAAGATGGATTACCGGCGAGTTAAAATAATTTTGTATTTTGACATTTCGTTTAGCATGTATAAATATAATCTAAAGTTATATCGTTTTTACATAGGCTATAGTTTTTAAACGGTTAAGTTACGATACCATACGTAATACTTTAGTTTTAATGTAATACTTTAGTTTTAATGCGTAATATTGAGTTAAAAATCAACTATCAGCGTGTGAATGGTTGTTTATATTACGTTGACAATCAAACAATCGACGTGTGAATGGTGCGTATATTACATTGACAATCAAACAATCAACGTGTGAATGGTGGGTATATTACGTTGACAATCAAACAATCGACGTGTGAATGGAGTTATTTATAGGAGAAATTTATTAACCTTTCAAAATAATAATAAACTTGTGCGTTATTTAGGTTGCGATTTTTATAATTGTGTGCTACAAATTATTTTTTTACAGTAAACAAATTGTAAAAAATACCGTAAAGAGTGAAAAAACTGGGGTGGCAAGTATGGTATATTTTGTATGTTGCCACCCCGCATTTTTTTACTGGGGTGGCATGCCACCCCTGCCACCCCGGGAATCGACGCCAGTGGGTACACCTATGGAACGGGTAGCTCTCAATTACATAACACTGGTAGCGGCTGATTATTTTACTAAATGGATTGAATGTCTTAACGAACTTGCAGATCGGAGAGCAAAAACCACTAGTTTTGACGAGTGGCTGTTTGCTCGATTTGGCTGAACTCGCAAAGCTTCACTCTGACCAGGGGAGGAAGTCGATTCTTAGCTTTGTAATAATCTGTGCGAACTGAACGATATCCACAAGACCCGGAAATCACCGTATCGACCACAATCTGACGGACAATATAATCGAACATTGGCCCAAATGCTTTCCCTGTTTGTTAATGAAGAGCGAAACAATTGGGACAATCATCAACCTTACCTGTACATGGCCTAACGATCGTCGGTTCACGATAGCACCGGATTTACACCCAACAAACTTATGCTGGACAGAGAAGAAAACTGCTTGACGGCAAAAAAAACGAAATGTGATAAACATGTGTTTGGTGTAGTACTTTAACCACACAGAGTGAAATTTAAGTTCTTATTGTTTTTACCTTTATTTTTGTTTGTGTTAAATGAGGAAAAGTCTTCCAGTTCGGATAGTATCCGTACTAAGTGGATGCTGGCAGACACTCTCCACAGCGTGCACTTCACGTTTTCAGGGAGTTTTAATTCCAAAAGTACCCTCATAACTTTACGCACTATCTCCAGCACATGAGACAGGAGACTGGACCGGAGATAACCGTTGCTAATTTTCGTGCTAGTATTGTCCACGTAATTTTGGTATAAAAATTTAGTTCTCTCCTATTTTAAACCACTAAGACGAGTTTTTATTACAAGTGTGTTTTATTCTATTTGAATAAGACACGAATCGCATTCTGCCCAATAGCAAATAGAAGCTTTATTATACTTGTGGATATTAACTTTGTGGATTATTTTATCGCCATCGCACATTTGGATTTTTACCTCGTACCACAAACAGGAGACTCAGTAAGTTTGAATTTTTGCTCTGTCTCACATTTTGCACTATTTTTGACTTGCACGGATTTTGTATTTTTTCGCTCCCTGTTTTTTGGAGGCAAATTATTAGTGTTGCCAATTATTTACTGTTTACTACTTATTTTTCAAGCGACAACACTAATATTTGTTTTTCTGCGTGTGGTGCTGATTAGTTAATTATTATAGGCTTTTCCCAAACTTTGTGACGGCGAAGCCCTGACCAAATTGTCCAAAATATAGCGCCAACCACACGGTTACTAATTTTCACCTACAACACACTCACCAAAACCCAACATCACATACACAATACAACTCAATATGACACAAGCAAATCAAATTACGGACATCAACCTCGACCTTCCAAGAACATTTATTATAAAACTTACCGGGAATGTTGTACACACCAGCAGTGTATCAACTTTCATGGAAATCTTTGGTGAGGCCGGTCCGCTTACGTACCTGGCGGACATTGTGGAGGGAGTCATTATGGAGAGCTTTCGGGATTGCAAATTTCTTGTAACACTGCCCATTACTCTTATGCAACAAGTTATAGATTCCATAAATACCTCGGATCTGACCTTCATTGAACCAAATGGTTTATATATGTCACTTGTTGCTCTCTACCCACAAGCGCCGGTAAAAACAGACACAGTGACTCAGCATCAAGTCCCATTCACCATCACTGAAAAACACATGTAACGGCGAAAAAATAAGATATCGTAAGGCCTGCGACAATCTAATCCTTATCGAAGAATTGTTTGCCTATGAGAATGAAAAACAAAAACGCGACGCAATTTTTTAAAATTAAATTGGATAACGGTCACCTTACGACAAACCCAAAAGAAACTATTAAACCGGTTCATATATTTTATCAAAACTTATGGGGAGAATCGACAAATAATGTAAATGGAGAAAATTATCTAAATGATATAAAGCCTATCACTTACGACGGAGAATTGGAACTTATAAATAAACCACAACGAAATAAAATACGCATTCGATCAAATAAATGGCACAAGCTCTCCAGGAATTGATGGACTTAATATAAAAAAAAAATTTCATACCATTAAATACGACCTTGAGGAAATATTTAACAACATTTTTCTTAGAGAACAACTAACAATTACTATGAAAACAGCGGTTATAAAATTAATATTTGAAAAGGAAGACAAAACTGATATAAAAAACTGGAGACCGATCTTCTTACTAAATAACCAAAAAAACCAAAAGTGTGGCATAAAAGGTAAATAAACGACGCAAACTAACCAACCTTACCGGATTAATTCTATCGGCCAAATCATTCCTATAACAAAATAGGACCTTAATAAAATTAATATTGCAATATTTCAATTCATATGGCATTCTATAAAATGGGAACTTACGTCAGTTAACATCGTTAATATAAAATTAAAGCTACAAGCACTAAAATTAACTCGAATCTATAAACTTAAACAAATAAATATCATTACGGAAATATTGCAAGAGTGGGCCCGATATAATTTAGCTTTCACCATGAAATTTATAAATAAAGATTTATATACTTATAATATATCCAACAACGATATATGGAGAAATGCGACAAAACTTTATAAAATTCCACAAAGTCGATTATAATTGGGACTTCGCGAAAACAAAATATTTATTAAACTAATTAAAGATAGAGCAACAAAATAATACCTTGGGATACCATATGGCTTACAAAGAAGAGCATAAAAAAGTACTTAAATAATATTGACGAGTAATATCGTATAAAATAGCTCAAAACAAAATTACACATATTGACTGGTTCACATCAAAATTAATATTTAAATATCATAATAAAAAATACTAATACGAAACTGCTCATTTTGTAAAATAAAAGAGATAATCCTAAACATTTGTTTACACATAGTCAAACTATAATTCCTATAATAAAAAATCTATTCATATATGCAAATAATATATCCTATGGTAAACACGTAATTTCATATTATATAAGTGTTATAATATAATGTACAGCCCCCAAAAGAAGAATAATATAACAAAGGAAAATATTTTTAAGGAGAAACATCGCATAGACATTGCAAATTTATATATATGGAACAATGAAGAATTTCAAAGAAAAATTTGGGTTGTTAAAACAAAATTTAAAATATATATTAGAAAATTGGCAATACAAAATGGTTGAAACCATGTCCAAAATAAATTTAAGCTATATACTATTTTTAACCTATTTATAGAATATTTTAATATATGAATGATATTAATATATATTATATATATATTTTTTTTTTACAGTGAGACAGTGCAAAATTTAAAACTTTGATAAATGTACTAACCACATTCCAATGTATAGCAGAGTCTTCTGTTTGGTTCCCATATTTTCATCACAGATCTTCTCAACACTTCATCTTTATCGCAAGAATCCTTCTCAATGCATTGCCAACAAATTTCCTTCCTGCTAAAGAAAAATTTATATTAATTGTCAATATCGTGTATATCTCAAATAATGTGATAACAATTGCCAAACAAATTAATATGTAAATAGTGCTATAACTTGCTGTTTTTATCGTATATTTGTGTACATTTTCGACCGGCTCGCCGGGTAAATATTAGGGTGCCTCTAAATACTGCAGGAGCGCTTGTATAACTTAGATTGCTATGGAAAAACTATAACCCTGTCCCAAACACTAATTTCAACACCGGAACTAACTTTAACCCTAACCCTGACATTAATATCATGGCTTTTGTAATTACGAAGTATAGTAAGCGAACCTAGCGGTCCAAGCGACCCTGTAGTATTTTTTTAGAGGTACCGTAAATATTATGCTAATAAACAGAAAAAGACCAAAAACTGTGTGTTTTTAATAACGTATTAAGTCCTAGTAATTGGTCCAACGGTATGCCATTACGACATCATCCTAAAGAACCATCCATAGGTAAACTGTATGTAACACACCGAAAGATTTTATCGATTCATACGGAAAGGTAATAAAAATTAATTAAGCTAGTAAAACGACGGACTGAAGACAGAAGACAACGTATTGTCACTTTAAGAACAGACTTAAACAAAAAACCCATACCAATCTTACATTACAACTAATTATTTGGAATTTAGGTCTTTGAACAACAGATTATGTGAAAATATTGTAATGAATCCGGCAACAAACAATCGGAACGTCAAAAAAGAAAACATGATTATGCGCAATTAATGAGCACCCTTGCCAGTGTGACGTCATAATGCCAGCCTAGCACAGTCTGACATGATTTTTTTTTACCGAGCCAAGTTTCGAACCGATTATGTGCTCGTCGCTAGGACCGTTTTTGTATAGCAGTCGGTATATGTATCGGTCGCGTTAACCATTTGGCCACAGTATGACATCATGTATGTACACTAAGTACAAGACGACATGAGAGCGACACCACAAGATTCAAAGAACAATTAACCACAATAATAAACGTGCCGCAAGAAAAACAGCTGTGGTTGCGTTTCAGTTCGTCTCTCGCCTCGCGTGCCTGTTTGTTTGTAACGTTGTTTAGTTTCCTCTGTTTAACTGTACACCATGATTGATCTGAATCCAGAACAAAAAAGGTATATGCAAGTGTTGCTCGAGTAAAGACAAAATCTTACCTCGAAATGGCGCGGATACAAGAGTTGGGGCAGCACAAATGAAAAGTGATGGCCTTCCGGCAAAATTTAACCGATTGGATAAAGAGGAAAGTAGGAGGGTTGATTCATTGGCGGCCGCTTTAGTCGAAAATGTACTACATGTCCAAGCTAACCTTGAACCGACTTAATTCTACACTACAGCTGTGATGTCCATAATCTCGATTAGCAAAACAGGGTTTGCAATATGTGTCCACAGGTTTTCAAATAAGCAGCAAGACTACAAAAGCAAATTAGCCGTCGTTACACGTTTAGAAAGCCCAACTTATTCCAGACAGAATCACAAAGAAATGCTGTTAAATTAGTTTACCTGGGGTACGAAGTGGATCTATGTCGTCGCCTCAGCGCGGTCAATCCTCCTTCAGCCGCAACTGGCGATGACGCAACAAGAGTGGTGAACGAGCTGCGAGAGGTGCGTAACAAGAGACATCGAAGCGCTTGCAATTATTGTGGGCATTACAGCCACACGATGCGTTACAGCCAGCCACCATGTGAAGTCCTGACCGCGACGATCCGATTAAACGAAAAGTGATGTGGTTGCCATACCATCGGTCCGGGTCAACAATCACTCAACATTTAATTTATATCGGGGTCGCAGTATCGATTTTGAATTAAATTACATTCTGTTAAAGACTGGCAAAACTGTTTCAAACTTACTGTCAGTAGCTGATGACTAACTTTAAATTTAGATTTTCTGTTTCTATTTTATTAATAGTCGACGGTATAAGACTTATTGCATGTACAGTAAAGAAACACAATTGAACCTGCATGATTTGGTTATAGGGGAGTTTCGAATTGGCTGGAAGACTACACGTATCTTCCAATAGATTTGGTATATCCTCATTCCCACCCCACGGTATGCTGCGAAATAACCCAAGGTAGCGGCATCAACATGCTCGATATTGACTGCTATTTCACTGCTTGGTGCTCCAAATGGATGTTCAAACTGTTCGATCGCAACTACAAGTCGCAATGGAAAACATTAGAACTTGGGTCCATATTGCTTAATACCTTGATATGTGCAGTCCGCTCAAATCTTTCAACAAAAGATAGTATTATAAAGCAGTACATACATATTCGATCATTGCTAACGAGTTTGAATTCATTTAAGATATTTTGCAAGGCAAGTCTCAATTACTCAAAAGCATTCTGAGCGCGCCGTTATGGCTAAACAAATATGTCAAGTTTCGACGGAAAGCCCTTCTTACTTTTGAGTTGGTAGAAGCAGGCATTTGGAATTATCACCGACTTCTGGAAATATACATTTTTATACATCGTTTGTACTTCGGCGCTGCGTACGAGCTCATCTTTGTGAACTTCTAGAATGCGGCCGATCATCCATACATTCTGTGGTACTCCTGCATCGGCAATCAAAACATTGTCACCACTTTTAAAACTAAGTCGATTTAATATCCATTTCTGCCCTTTTTGTAAAAGTGACAGATACTCCTTGGTCCATTTAGTCCAGCGGATGCCAATTCGCTTAGGACAGTGGTTCTCAAACTTTTTCAGCTCGTGGCACACTAAGAAAATTCTAAAAAATTCGCGGCACACTTGAACAAAACAAATTGAATCAAAGAATTTTATTTAGCAAATTTTAATAGGATGGGTGTGCAGCGTGTGCTTGTCGTTTGGCACAAATAAGATCGCAACGAGGTTCCATTTTTGACAAACACAAACGCATTTTGTCGTCAAT
This sequence comes from Ciona savignyi, assembly GCA_000149265.1. Lineage (NCBI taxonomy): Eukaryota > Metazoa > Chordata > Ascidiacea > Phlebobranchia > Cionidae > Ciona > Ciona savignyi. The sequence goes on along the minus strand of CH001825.1, from coordinate 88,243 downwards.
TCCAACTGAGTACTTAATAAAAGTTTAAATGGGATCAAATAACTAAAGTTTGCTTATGGAATAACCTTAATAATAAAATAGTTTCTCTCCTGTCATCTAGGTAGCTTTTCTGCTGCTTAACTCAGCGTGCAGGACATAATGTCATGCATGTGTTAAAAACACATTAATACATCACACTGAACAATGAATTGTGCTTATGACATGACAATCACCCTTAATTCATCCGCTACCCATAGCAATACTGTCTCCTCTACTTGCTACTAAACTAGGGAAAATACATTTCTGTGCATTAAAGTCACGTACCGGTATGCCCAATTTGCCCATTCGCCACACAAAGAGGTTTCCTACATAATTTTGCAAAATTCCAAAATGTTTTGCGGCACACCTGAGAATCTCAGACGGCACACTAGTGTGCCGCGGCACACAGTTTGAGAAACACTGGCTTAGGAGAAGAAAGAGTATAGGTCAGTTTTGTTAAACACGCCAGAAGGATTATAATGGTAGGTTCTTCTTTCATCAGCTGCAGTTGATTTGGTGTGATACACGCGAAAAGCATAACCAGATTTCACCTGGGAGTGATGGACCAATATAATTGCAAGTTTCGTGTTTCTTGGAACGATCAGTTGGTGTTTAGCTTTATATAAGAAGGGATGAGGAATCTAGTCGTCCTCCGACGCAAAGAAATTTGTCTACTATGATTAGGCCAGTTAAGATATGTCGTACAATCTCTTGTTGACTAAAAAATGTCTTAATCACTGTTTATTTCTCTCCGGAAAGACACGCCTCGCGCCAATTAGAATAATGACCAATTCCATGAAGGGGTGAAACTGGATAGCCGATCTCCGTGCAGCCTTACATATGATAACCAGTTCTAAAACTCCTTACGTATTCTTATTCAAATAGAATAATAATACATGTGAATTAAGATAATGATAGTAATAAAAATAACTAAACATTACCAACGGTAAAAATTAAAAGAACTATAAACGTAAAATAAAACTAAGTTTAACAAAACACAACCTTTCTGAAAGATCGTCAAATTGAAATGGAATGATTAACCAAAGTCATTGGAAAGAATAAAACGCATGACTGATTTTGTGACGAAATAAATAATGGGGACTTGAAGCGGCAGCTTCTTTATTTGCAGTAACGTCATAGGAAAAGAAACTCGTTACACAAATCCAAAGCGACGAGCACAAAAAGCATATGAAAAAGGCAATGCGTAATGACGTCACACATTATGTAAAATAGATGACGGGAGGTCGCTACAGTACCCCCCGCCAGAAGCGGACATGTAATTACGATCTGAAACGTACAGGAGGTCGGACATGTCGACCACTACTCGTACAACGAGTAACTGGTTCTTCGGTCATGGTTTGTCGTGCGGATGTCTCGGTGTGATTAGGGTTTGGTGGCCTTCCTCGTCGCGGTGGTTGGTGCTCTTGTACAGGTTGCGTCAAGTCCAGGTGTGCAGGCTTTAGGCGGTCTATGGATACTACCTGCTCGCCGACCCCCCATATCTATATCGTGTAAGTTTTGTCAGTTCTTTGTAATACACGATATGGGCCTTCATACGGTGGTGTCAAAGGTGGGCGGTGCTTGTCTATTCGTAGAAACACGTATGGACTGGAGTTCAGGGTTTTTGGTACCATTGTTCGGACAATGCCGTGACGTGACATTGCGCTTGGTAAAAGTTGGCGAACAGCGTCTCTTAATGCTGGCATCACAGTTCGTGGAGCTTCTTGGTTTTGGTTGGCTGTAAAAAAATCACCAGGAACTTTTATATGCGAGCCGTAAACTAATTCTGCCGATGTTGTTCGAAGATCTTCCTTTGGGGCGGTACGAATCCCAAGCATAACCCATGGTAATGCATCTATCCAGTTGGGTCCTGTTAGCCGAGCCATCAGTGCGCTTTTAAGATGCCTGTGAAATCGTTCAATTAAACCGTTAGCCTGTGGGTGAAACGAGCACGAGCGGTGTAGTCTGATACCCAGCAGCTGGTTGAAGGTAGTCCACAGTTCGGAGGTAAATTGGGATCCTCGATCGGACGAAATGTCGCACGGCACTCCAAATCGTGAAACCCAATGAAAGACAAAGGCTCTGGCGCATGTGATGGTGGTCGCGTCTGGCATGGGAATCGCTTCTGGCCACCTGGTGAAACGGTCAACCATTGTCAGTAAATAAGTGTTTCCCTGTGAAGATGGCAACGGTCCGACGATATCCAAATTGATGTGACTGAACCTGCCTTGGACACGTGGGTAGGCGGCTAATGGAGCACGAACGTGAGTTTGAATTTTCGACTTCTGGCAATGCACGCACTGCTTTGCCCATACTCCCACTTGTTTGTGTAAGCCATGCCATACAAACTTTGAAGCGACGAGTTTTCGTGTGGCTCGAATCGAGGGATGAGACAGGCCGTGAACCACATCAAAAACCTTTCTTTGCCAAGATTTGGGGACGATCGGGACGTGGGTAACCGGCAGAAACGTCACATAGTAACGTTTGGTTCGACTGGCCGAGTTGTGATATCCTCCAGTTTGAGGTTAGTAATGGCGGTACGATATGCTTGTATTTCCGGGTCCATCTGCGCCGCTGCCAGGGACGTGTAATCCAAATCGAGCGGGAGTTCGATTGAACCAATATCACAACGTGATAGAGCGTCAGCAACGTGGTTGCGCATTCCTTCGATGTGTCGAACGTCTGTCGTATACTCGGAGATGGCAGACAGATGACGTTGTTGCCTGGCAGACCAGGGCATTTGTACCTTTGCGAATGCAAAGGTAAGCGGTTTGTGATCCGTATAAGCGGTAAATATGCGGCCTTCCAGAAAATACCTAAAATGTCGTATGGACAAGTGTAGAGCAAGTAGTTCTCTGTCAAATGCGCTGTACTTTAGCTCGGGCGCGCGCAGGCGTTTGCTAAAAAATGCGAGCGGTTGCCATTCGCCTCCGATAAGTTGCTGCAACACTGCGCCGACGGAGTGTTGTGATGCGTCTGTAGTTACAGCGGTTGGCGCGTGTGGTACAGGATGGTGCAACAATGTAGCGTTTGCCAAGGCTGTTTTAGCCGCGGTGAAGGAAGAGTTCAATTTGTCATTCCAAATTAATTTAGATGGTTTTCCGGACAAAGAGTCGTAAATTGGCGACATGATGCTGGCAGCACGCGGTATGAAACGATGATAGTAGTTTATCATACCTGCAAATTCCTGGAGTGACTTAATCGAAGTGGGACGGGGAAACTGCTGGATTGCTGCGACCTTGTCCGGAAGTGGTTGAGCACCATCTCTGTCTACGCGGTGTCCGAGGAAATCGATTTTTTCGACCCCAAACTGGCACTTGTTTAAATTGATCACAAGTCCGTAATCATCAAGCTGTTTAAAGAGCTGTTTTAAATGTTTATGATGTTCAGAAAATGATGCGCTGGCCACGAGAATATCATCGCAGATAAATGTAAACGAAAGGCAGGGATTGACACACCGTGTCCATGAGACGTTGGAATGTTTGTGCAGCGTTCTTTAACCCAAATGGCATTCGTAAGAATTCGAATAAACCAAACGGCGTTATGACAGCGGTTTTGGGTATATCTTCCTCGGCCACGGGAACTTGATGGTATCCCCTTACGAGGTCTACCCTGGAGAAAACGCGAGCTCCAGCTAAACGAGCTGAAAAGTCGTGGATGTGCGGAATTGAGTATCGGTCGGGTTGAGTAGCTGCATTAAGCCTTCTATAATCGCCACAGGGTCTCCATTCACCCGTAGATTTTTTGACCATGTGCAATGGCGATGCCCAGGGACTTAACGAACGTCGGATTATTCCCATTTGCAGCATGTTTTCAAATTCTTGTTTGGCAAGGACAAGTTTCTCTGGGTGCAAACGTCGAGCGTGGGCGTGAACTGGAGGGCCGTTTGTGATGATGAAGTGTTGAACACCATGTTTCGGAATCGAATTGGAGAAGTGCGGCGTGGTAATGGTGGGAAATTCGGCGAGTAGGCGCATGTAGGGTGATTTTTGCCAGGATACGACGTTTAGGCGCGGCGCTGATTGTGGCATCGTGTAGATTGGAGTGCTAACAAACGTTTTTGCGTTGATTAACCGCTTGCTCTTGAGGTCCACCAATAAGCCATGCGCTCGTAGGAAATCCGCTCCCAGTAGTGGCCTAGTGACTTCTGCCAGGACAAATTTCCATTTAAATTTTCCAGCTGGCAAATCCAATGAGATTAAACGTGGAGCCGTAAGTTCTAATTTTACTCCCGTTAGCCGCGATGAGGTCTGGTCCAGGCTGATGTGGTACGGCGTTCGAAGTCCTGTGGGTGGCAATACGCTAATCTCTGCACCAGTGTCGACTAGAAAATGTCGACCAAATGAGCGGTCCCACGCCGAGAAAAGACTGCCAATTCTGCCGACCGTCGCTGTAACTACCGACGGTCGGCTTCCTCGTTTCCCTGAAATGAGCATGGTTGACGGCATTGTCGGGCTTTGTTTCCAAAACTTCGGTGATAAAAACAAACCGGGTCGACGTCGTCGACTTTACGCGTTGAAGAAGTACGGGGTTTTCGTCTAAATACCTTGGAAATCGTGTAATCTGTGTCTTCTCGGCCGGCCAACAACATTGCGTCAGCTTGCTTCGCTAAAATCCGGTAATCGTCGACTTCTTGTGTTGCCAATCCCGTGCGTATGTGTGCGGGTAGTCGTTCCAGGAAGAGCTCACGAAACAGAAAACACCTTTCTTCGTTTCCCAAAAGTGCCAGCATTTCGTCCATTAGGGCTGATGGCATTCTGTCTCCTAAAGGTGGCATGTGTAGCAAGCGCTTCGCTCTTTGCGATCTTGTTAGACTGAACGAAGAAAGCAGACGATCCTTAATTGCCGCATACTTGTTTTCGTGTGGTGGGTTCTCAAGCAGATCGATGAGGCGACTTGCTGTTTCTTGGTCTAAAGCTGCCACAACGTAAAAGTATTTAGTTTGGTCGACTGTAACCTTCTTAAGAGCGAACTGTGCTTCAGCTTGCTGGAACCACACTCTTGGCTGCGTTGTCCAAAACGTGGCAAGTTTCACCGCTACGGAGTTTTGCGTGTCTTCGTTCTCGAACATTTTATCAAGTAAACTTCAAAAAGTCGTTTTTGAAGGTCGGGGTCACCAGTGAAGCGGCAGCTTCTTTATTTGCAGTAACGTCATAGGAAAAGAAACTCGTTACACAAATCCAAAGCGACGAGCACAAAAAGCATATGAAAAAGGCAATGCGTAATGACGTCACACATTATGTAAAATAGATGACGGGAGGTCGCTACAGACTAAATAATAAAATAGTATCACCACAGAACTCCCCTCCAGTGAGGTACGAAACGATCAAAAAATTGGTACAACAAAACTCACGAGCAATCATAATCTGCAAAACTTGAAGGAAAATTTAGTGGAGTGTTTAGTAAGGTTGTGTCGGTGGTGTGTTGGTTTCACTAGTGGGTTCGGCTTGACTTGTGTCTGGTTTTGAAATTATGGTGTGTGAATCGGTAGTGTTGGTGGTATGCAGAGGGTGTTACGGAGTTTGCTTAAAAAAATGCTGGTTTTAGTCTGTGTATTGATACGGTTTTTTGTTCTCCATTAATGTTTAAAGTGAAAGGTTTGTCAGTCAGTGCGTTTGTAAAAGCGTTTTCTGTGAAAAAAATTGTGAAAGGTCTGTTGTATGGCGATTGTAAAGGAAGTTTTACTGCATCCACACGAACAAAACAACATGAACTAAAACATTTTGGAATAAAAACAGGTTTAATAGAATGGTTTGATGATGGCGTTAAGTGCAACTAGTTCATAGTATTACGAAGTTTTGCAACAAATGTGGTTTGATCAATATCGGGTACAAAATGTGTGTTGAAAAATTGGACAGGTAAACGTTCAACACATGTGGTTTTAATGTCTTCTTTGACTGAAAATCGCAGGTCAAGCATTACTAGGGGTAAATGTCGAGTCCAATTTTCTGATGTGCTGTGTGCCTTCAGAGATGCTTTTAATTGCCTGTGCATTCTCTCAACAAGACCGTTCGCGCATGCGTGGTACGCTGTTGTGCGTATGCGATTAGTTCCTGTAAGGTTCAGTCATTGTTTAAAAAGTTCTGACTCAAATTGAGTACCTCGATCCGTTGCGACGGTTCACGGTAACCCGATTGATGGCTATAAGGTTTTGCCTTACGAGCATGCGATTTTCGATGTAAATCGTTTATTTCTTCAATAACTAACTCATGCACATGTTACTTTTAATGATCGGCCAAGAATTCTGGAAACAGCAGTTTCTTTTTATTCTTGTCGATATAACATTAAGCAAATTTGGCGTGCGAACACAGGTTGATGGTAACCTTCAATAATTTTATCTGACGATATTGCTTTGTAGTCAGTTGGAGTTCATTCAATGTAAGATAGCAAGGTCATACATGTGTTGCTTTTAATATTGGGACAAAGATTCGTAAAACTGCAGTTTTTTTCAACTTGGTGGGAAAATTAACCGGCGGTTGGCGCGCTACCACAGGTTGATAATACGTTTTGGTTTTATTTTACATAATGTCGCGTTATAGTCAAGTTAAGTGCAGTCCAAGTAAGATACAAACTCATACATGTGTTGGAATGGTACCAATGACTACATTAAATACAATACAGGGCAATAGCTTCGGTAACTACAATAGCTCCGATAACCCGACGGTGGGCGCAAGGTGATCTGACGATTACCCGTGTGCTAAACCCCTTAGTTTTCCAGTTCACGGGGATAAACATGAATATCCTATCCTATCCGGACTAGACGAAGTAATCTACTAAAACGATTTGGCCGTGTGATTACGCACCCTTGTGTATTCGCTATGAATCTGACGAGTGCCCGTGCGATAACTTTCCCGTGTTTTCCCATTTACTGGGTTCTAGCATGAATATCCTTTCCTAATGTGACAAATGTCTCTGTGATAACAGACCTTGCGTTTTTTCCATGAAATGAGATAAATAGAAACATCCTGTTCTAAGTGGGTTTCTCCGCACGCTACGATACAAACAAAACCCTCTTATCTAAGGATTTTAACGAATTTAGGAACCACAGTTGTCGCCTATGATTCGGACAAGGTAAATTCAACAGACCAAAAGTATGATAAATCTATCAATTTTATTAGATTCTCAATTTTCAATGAGGAATGTAGATTCTTCCTCGGTGCCCACTTTAACGGTCGATGTGCTAGGGTTGCCATTTCTGTAGAAAAATAAAATATTTCTTAATATATAATTATGGATTACCTACCATTTAAAAAACTTTGAAGTGAATAGCAATATGGTAAAACAAGATTTGATATGGGGCACAGTACGACACCTTATGTCCACAAACAAGCAGTCAAATCTATTACGGTGTAAACATAATAAAACATCTGTTTCACTTTCAAGGATCTATTCTAGTGAGTAAATAATTTTACAATAATTTTAAATTCAACCACCTTTTGTTAGGATGAGATACACCTTCCGGCAACCCTCGAACTTCTAATCCAAGTTCCATCACATTGGAATACAGCATGGGTGAATGTGATACATAGATCGCCTCCGCTAAAAAACAGCAACACAATTTTTAAATATTGTAATCGTTTGGTTATACACATGTTTTTTTATACGAACATATTATATAATTAGATTTTACATTTATTTAGATTTGAAATCCTTCTGCTATACTTTATTAATTAGGAGTAAGAATTGGAGTGGTACGAATGGTTACACAATTGAATACGTTTAACATAAAGTATTTTTAATTAAAGACCTTCTTTTTCTTGGACCTTCTTTTTAAGATTTTGTCTCTCAGGCTGCTTAGTTGTACTTGTACCTGTAAGAAGATTATGTTAAGTAAACTTGAACAAGAACAGATTCTTCTACAACAGCAAGATCTCGAGCCTTGGTATTATTATGCACTGTTGTCCTTGGTCAGGGCACATAGCAGACGTCACCTAAACCCAATGGACTAATGGGTTAAACTAAAACAGTTAAACTTTCTTGATTTATATACAACAAATTGCAAATACATTCACTAACCAAACTGGTGCCGGGAAGTAATCTTTTAATTACCCCTATGATAAAAAAATGATGACCCCATAAAAGCAAACCAGCATTTGTACAATACCTTTACCAGAATTGGCACAGAACATCACCCAGTATTGCTGTACAACCTCACCCAGTATTGCCGTACAACTCACCCAGTATTGCCATACAACCTAACCCAGTATTGCCGTACAGCCTCACCCAGCATTGCTGTACAGTATCACCCAGTATTGCCGTACAACCTCACCCAGTATTGCCGTACAACCTCACCCAGCATTGCTGTACAGTATCACCCAGTATTGCCGTACAACCTCGCCCAGTATTGCCGTACAACCTCACCCAGTATTGCCGTACAACCTCACCCAGCATTGCTGTACAGTATCACCCAGTATTGCCGTACAACCTAACCCAGTATTGCCGTACAACCTCACCCAGTATTGCCGTACAACCTCACCAAGTATTGCTGTACAGCCTCACCCAGTATTGCATTACAAGCTTACCCAGTATTAGCGCACAACCTCACCCAGTATTGCCATATAACATTGCCCAGTATTGCAGTACAACCTCACCCAGTATTGCCGTACAGCCTCACCCAGTATGCTGTACAGTCTCACCCAGTATTGCCGTACAACCTCACCCAGTATTGCCGCACAACCTCACCAAGTATTGCTGTACAACCTCACCCAGTATTGCCGCAAAACTACACCCAGTATCGACACACAACCTCATTCGGTATTGACATGCAATCTCACCCAGTATTGCCATACAAACTCACCCAGTATTGCCGTACAACCTCACCCAGTATTGACGTACAACCTCACCGAGTATTGCCATACAACATCGCCCAGTATTGCCGAACAAGCTTACCCAGTATTTCTGTACAAACTCACCCAGTATTGCCATACAACCTAACCCAGTATTGCTATACAACCTCACCCAGTATTGCCGTACAACCTCACCAAGCATTGCCGCACAACCTCAACCAGTATTGCCGTATACCATCACCAAGTATTGCCGTACAACCTCACCCAGTATAACCGTACAACCTCAACCAGTATTGCCGTATACCATCACCAAGTATTGCCGTACAACATCACCCAGTATTGCCGTGCAACATCACCCGGTATTGCCGCACAACCTTACCCACTATTGGCACACAATCTTTCCCAGTATTGCCGGAAACATCAGACAGATTGGGATACAACCTTACTCAGTATTGCCACATAACATAACCTAGTATTGCCGTACAACCTTACCCAGTATTGAGACACCTCACCCAGTATTGCCCTACAACCCTACCCAGTATTGCCGTACAACACGCAGTTCAGTGTCTACACAAAACTAGTCTAGTGATGCTATAATGTCAGCACACAATCTTACCTAGTAGCAGCAAACGACTTCTACGATGTTGTCACAGACATCTTCGGCCACAGTATTAGCAGGCAACCTTAACCGGTCACTTAACATTTTACTAATACCTGTACTTTTGGTAGTTTAATATGTACCACACTAAAATAACGGTAACTGCCCAATTAAACATGCTAAAATGGAATTCTAACTAATCCTCCGAAGCTTTTCAGGCTACACCAACGTACTCTACCACACACTGTTTAATCTGAAAGTCATGCGTAACCATTGCGATGATTTTATAAAATATGGCGATCAACCATAATATGCTTAATCGCCGTACCATGTGGTATGAAAATACGACCATGGCTGCATACTATGCGCTAATCATGCCAAACCATGTCCCATACTATGGGCTAATCCGTAACGAATCGGGTGTTTTTTAACAAAATACTGTTTTGGTTTTTAACGTCCCAAGGAAATTCCCCTGGATTTATCACCCAAAATTTCGGTTTCTGCATATCTGGACCGTGTTGTCTGACAAAGTTATATTGCGATTCCATTACCCCTTTTGGTAGATGTCGGGTCCACAAAACATATCTGTCACAATTATGGTTTAGAAATAAATCTTCATTTTTAGGGCATTTCCTAAGGTAATTTTTTTCTTTCTTCTAAGTCAGTGGTTCTTAAACTTTTTCAGTCGCGCCCCCCTTAGGATCTGTGATTCATGCTCACGCCTCACCTACTCAAAAATCAAATTTGCGAAAAGTAGAACAATAATTTATTTGCCATTAACTTCATGCTCGCGCCCCCCTTAAGAAGCTTTCACGCCCCCCAAGGGGGGCGCGCCCCCCAGTTTAAGAACCCCTGTTCTAAGTGGTAAAGCAGTTGCTAATGCACTTACATTTCACCAAGTATGATTAAAACTAGAGAGTGTCAACCACGTATTTTACCACCACTATTTGTAAAACACATTTTGTACCATATGTATATATATATGCGAGCAGGGTCCCTAACTACCATATGTATTTTATACACCGGGTATGTAGTTTGTTTCTGCATGCATAAACGAATGGGTCCCTAAGGTAACAATCCGATCTTGATATTATTGTTCCCCACACAATATATGTTAATGTTAGATATGTGCACGTCAGGTCCATGTTAATTCACATTTCAGAAAGTTTTAACCGGACTGTCATAGTTTTGTTTCTGCAAGCATAAACGCATGGGTCCCATAGTTATTAAACCAAACTTCTTTTCCATGTGCAGTTATAAAAATAATACGCGTGTGAGATTTCCGAACAGTTTACCACAAATGTTTTAATTTAAGCTTCTTGCCACGCGCTGTAGTATAATGAAGGTCAATTCCCAAAACAGCCCGATTGAGTTTCATTATTTTCGGGGGAATTCCACTGGGCTTAGTAGGCCTACATTAATTTCTGTTTTTACATATCTGAGTAATGTTATCAAAGTTAGATGTTTGTTAGATAATCTAACAAACAGTTTTAGTCCGCTTTGGCGACTCCTTGTTGGAGATGTCGGCGCGATATGGCATGCCTATTACAATCATGGTTTTGAAAAAAGTCGTAATTTTTAGGGTATTTCCCTGATATTGTATTTCTTTTTTCTCAATGGTACAACGTCGGATAGGGGACTAACATTTTAGCCGACCAAGCGCTATGCCCTAAAGAGCTTATTTTAAAAAAAATACCGTTTTGGTTTTTCAACTCCCAGGAGAATTCCCCTGGGTATATTACCAAAATTTTGGCTTCCGCATAATTAGGCCTTGTTGTCTAACAAATGGCAAAGTTTCATTGCGATTCCATTACGTTTTCTAGTAGATGTCGGAGCCACAAGCCATGCCTGTCACAACCATGATTTGAGAAAAAAATCTTTCTTTTTAGGGTATTTCCCTGAGGTAATTTTTTAATTCTTTTATGTGTTTTATCAGTAACTAATGCACTCACATTTTATTAAATCTAATTTAAATTGGAGCAGCCATTTGAGCGCTATGCGCAAAAAAAGCTAATTATTTTGAAAAAAATACCGTTTTGGTTTTTCAACTCACAGGGGAATTCCCCTGGGTATATTACCCAAAATTTTGGTTTCCGCATATCTAGACCATGCTGTCTAACAAATGACAAAGTTTAATTGCAATTTTAATACTTATTCTGTTAGATGTCGTGCCACAAGCCATGCCTGTCACAATCACGATTTGAAAACAAAATCTTATTTATTAGGGTATTTCCCTGGGTATTTTTTTAATTATTTTAGGTGTTTTATCAGTGGCTAATGCTCTTATATTTTATCAAATCTAATTGAAATTTGGAGCAGCCGTTTAAGCGTTATGCGCAAAAATAACTAATTTTTAAAAAAAAAACTCCATTTCGGTTATTTATCTCCCAGGGGAATTCCCATGGGTATATTACCCAAAAGTTTGTTTTTTTTGCATATCTAGGACATATTGTCTAACAAATGACAAAGTTTCATTGCGATTTCATTACTTTTTCTAGTATATGTTGGGGCCACAAGCCATGCCTGTCACAATCATGATTTAAAACAAAATCTTAATTTTTAGGGTATTTCCCTAGGTAATTTTTTTAATTCTTTCAAGTGTTATATCGGTGGTTAATGCACTTACATTTCACCAAATTTAAACAAAGAGAGAGAAGCTGTTTAAGCGCTATGCCTCAAAAAGGTAAATTTTTGTTAAAAAATACTGTTTTGGTTTTTAACGTCCCAGGGGAATTCCCCTAGATTTATTACCCAAAATTCTGGCTTCTGCATATCTAAACTATGTGGTCTAACAAATTACCGAGTTTCATTATGATTCCATTACCCTTTCTGGTAGATGTTGGGTCCACAATTCATACCTGTCAAGCGTTTGACGAAAAAAAAAAAAGAAAAAAAAAAAAAAAACGGACAAAAACAATATGTGTCCCATTTTTCCAAATGGGACCCATAATTAAAGCAGCCGTTCAAGCGCTATGCCCAAAAAAACTAAATTTTTAGGAAAAATACCGTTTTGGTTTTTAACGTCCCTGGTTTCTGCAAATCAAGACCATGTTGTCTAACAAATTACCAAGTTTTATTGTGATTCCATTATTCCTTTTGGCAGATGTCGGGTCCACAAGCCATGCCTGTCAAGCGTTTGATGAAAAAAAAACGGACAAACAAAAGTGCGCAAAACTCTCCGTTCACAAATGTCCTAATATCTCTTTAACCATGCGATACTAGTATGAGCGTAAAATCAAAACCAACTAAAATCTCAAACCATCTAGCACACTGCCCGTACGTTTCCTTTAAAGACCATAACCAGCGCAATAACGCATGGTCCGTTCGTAAACGAAAATTTCGGTCCAGATTTCTTCTATGGATGAACTGCATTTTACCGAAAAGTTGTTGCCCGGCGTTTTTACATTTGGCTTCGTCGCAAAAAACTTTAAGCGCACCACGTTTCAATGTGTCGTAATCTTTGTCGTATAGCGCCCCTACTGGTTTTCGCAGTTTAACTTTCATTGCATCTGGCACAATTTATAAAAATGTATGTGTTCGAGCTTGCCCACTTGCATTAACACTGGTACAATAGCTCTCGAATTAAGCTAGAAAAGAAGCAACATTTTATCCTTGCCGAGACTTCGATGGTGGATAAAAGAAATTCATCGTAGTATAAAAAAAAAATTCTAAAATCTTCTTCAAATCTACAGGTCTTTCTGTGGTCTCCAGTTGTAACAACCCTAGGGTTCGTGCATAAAACCTGGTAGTTTATGCCCAATCTTGTATTCGTAAAACCAGTAAACCACAGCAGGATACAACCGATTGCCAACACGTACAAATTGCGACTTACGACGGCTATACAGTTCAACACACTTACATACATGAAAAGAAGCGAACACGTGACACCACCAAAAAGTTCATGGTAAAATAGGAAAAAGGCACACGCTAATAATCAGAGGCACAACGAAGGAATTACATTGTTACTGCACATGTGGTCGTTATCAAATTCCTTTTAACATGACCACAGGCTTTAACGTTCCCAAAAATCCCTTTTCTCACGATACTACCATGCTTTTCCTTGTTTGAGCTATGGATTAATTATACAGTTTAGAATCGTGGCTCGTATACTGAATTAACTAATATCTGCGTGTTTGGTGGCAAAACCAACCTTACGGGAAGTTTTCGGATTATCGGAGTCATATTGGACTTTTAGCAATAGGAAATCGTCTGACCAGATTTATTGCACCAAGTTCAACTTCTACGAACCCCAACACTTCTTTAATTTTTTCATTATATCTCAACGATATATCTTCTGGTTAATAATTTCGAGGGTAATGTCATCAGACATATTACTGCAAAGGGTGAGCCAGAAGCAAAAAAATGGAAATCCAAAATAAACTGCACGATACAATACAATCCACAGATTTTTAAACACGGTTGGCGAAAAGTTTATACTTTATCTCTCGTTTTCCATGGTCACCTAATTCTGAAACATTTTCTTTACAGCGACCACCTGCGAACAGTGCTGAATTAGTGAATTCTGCTTTTCGCGAGCATATATGTGATTTTTATAGCTCGGTTTGGAAATTAATGACGTGCCAGCGATGTCTACTTGTTTGTTATGATTTATCTATTTACAAATCTTCAGCAGGTAATACATTTAAAACGGGTTAAGGATGAAATCTGCGTTACTTAATAAAAGCCGTTTATCATTGATTTCCATCAAAGTCACATGAAGCATGCAAAAGAATATAAATATTGAGGTGTACTCCCTGAGAATGGAAAAACGAAGGGGGCTTTAATATACAAAAAATATTAGATTACCACGTCTTTACTGTACACAAGTATTTTAATGCGTTGCACATCATTAAGACGTATTTACTGTTTTTAGTAGTTCAGCTTATTAATCAAGTGAATTAAGACTTCTGCGGCTTAGTGCCTTGTTCACGGACAGCCGGTCAGTTAGCAACTAACAGGTATTCTACAACCTTCCCGCGTATGCAGACCGTTGTCGTTCTTATAATATGTGCTAACCTACTGAGGCCGACTGTTTATGACAGATCTTAAAGAAAAATGTATTCAATTTAGACAAAAACATTTAAAATAGAACTTACTTGGGCCAAGGCGACAAAACTGGTCATTAAAATAGCGAGGACTGACGTCAGCTTGACCCGGAACAAATTGGATTTCAAAATTGCCCGGTCCCTTCTTATTGTTGAAGTGGATGTCGCGAGATGATCGGAGGCTTGCGCTAAATCCGATGCGACCTGGTATAAGTGATCCTAAATGGAGAAAAATATATTTCATTGCACAAGAAAACAAATACTGTGAAGCCCAGGAAATCCCTAACGCTGACCTAAACAAGATTTGTATAACGCTACACCCGCTGACGTATCTTGTTGAGTCATTTATAGTAGTGGTTCCCAACCTTTTTCCACCCACGTACCATTTCGAGGTTTTATGCAGTGCTCGCGTACCACCTATATAAGTTACGCGAGCCGAAGGCGGTCAAAAAATGTTTCAACCATTTATGACGTCATAACACGTATTTGACCTATGCGAGGTGCAATAACAAATTATGTTAAACTAGGCAATGTTAGCCAGGGTTGATGGGATGCATTGAATTGTTTTTTCACCACCAGTCACAAGAAGAACAGCATATGGAAATAACAACAAACAACAAAAGTCAATTTCTTTAACGCGATAGCTGCATTTGTTTATTTTCCACTAGCTGGTCGATGCGTGGCATACGTTTGCTCACAGCGCATTAAAAGTCATGCAATCGTACTAAACACGCATGATTAACTTAGCTTATATATGCTTTTCTGCCAGTTCCAAACCTCCCTTGAACAAACCACCACGCTAACTCGCTGCGTGTTCCCAGTACAATACATCGCTCGCGCCGCGCGCATCTAACCAAGACATTCTATGAAAAAGACGGACCTTACCACGACGACGGCTTCAAAAAACTTAAAATCAACCCCACCTAAACTAAGACCACCTATCGGTTGAAAAAATAAACAGAATCTACTCGCGTACCACCTGGAAGACCTTCGCGTACCACAGGTTGGGAACCACTGTTTTATAGCCTATAGGTGAGAAAAATGACATTCGATGATAGGTGGAGCTATATTACTTTAAACTAATATTAACCATATAAATAAG
>CH001825.1:45515-72521 GCA_000149265.1 Ciona savignyi | reverse complement strand
CATTATGATGCAGAGCAGTGATGTGATATTGCACTACTTTCGCGGTGAACTTATCGTACGAGTTGTCGAAACAACAAACATAAACATCTGAGCATACGGTATCATAATATGAGTGTTACGTGAATACTTGTCAATAAAAACAATTGCAATGATGGTTAATGTAAAATAAAACATACAACTAAACAAGAAAATACCCAGCCCGATTTATTCAGATTTAATTTAAATATATTTTGGTCATGCATTGTCAAACCTGTATAACAAAAAACATGACGTAATGATAAGATAAGATATTCATGTTTAACCCCGTGGATGGGAAAACCAAGGGGGTTTAACACACGGGCAATCGTCAGATCACCTCGCGCCCACCGTCGGGTTACCGGAGCTGTTGCAGTGTGTTGTAGATGATAGACACATTCCTTTAATTTGGTAGAACCCATTATTTCGCTGGGTTCTGGTAATGTCCGTAAAGCGCCTTGCCCAAAGACACAACCAACTAGCTAGCGACTAGTTTCGCACCTGTAACCTTTCGATTGAAAGGCGGCGCACTTAACCGTTAGACCAACCAACCGGACAGGATATGGCTTTATAAGTGATGGGATAATGAATAGGAAATATCTTTATAAGCGGATGGGTTGGTAGATAGCCAAGACCACCGAGACAAGAAGCAAATGTAGACGATTGATTCAGTTGGTAAACGCGTCGGTGGTCAGGCAAAAGTTGTTTGATCGAAACTAGCCGTTCGCTGGTCGGTGATGTCTTTGGCAAAGCCTTCGCGGCCTCTGCGATCTTGTTTGATTGTTAGAGTCAATATCAAAATTGAATTTGCCACTTTGTCGCAAAGCTGGTCTATTTTATCTGGATATGCGTTTTATTTTAATTCTGCTGGCTGCGTACACACTTTTGTCCTGTCCGTGCGTCGTTACAACCAGCCAAAGCATGCGACAAAAATTATCTTGTTCAATGGATGAATGCACATATAAGCACTTGGTACAAACTACGTGAATCCCATACCGTTCACAGGGCAAAATATGCGGTGAGATGTGTGTTGATTTGGTTCTTCGGTTTTTGAAAGAAATGTCCAGTTGTTCATTCTGATGTAAGAATTAATACCTGACCCCGCTGACTCCACCTTGAACGATATCAGGTTATGCTTGCAGGTTGATATTGGATAATCAATCATGTATTCGTGTTTATCCCAATGACTGGAAAAGCGCAATAGTCGTTATCACATGGGTAATCGTCAGATCACCTCTTCGTTATCACATGGGTAATCGTCAGATCACCTCTTCGTTATCACATGGGTAATCGTCAGATCACCTCTTCGTTATCACATGGGTAATCGTCAGATCACCTCTTCGTTATCACATGGGTAATCGTCAGATCACCTCTTCGTTATCACATGGGTAATCGTCAGAACCATTCCACAACCGATTAGCTAGGACACAACCGATTAGCTGGAGACCAGTTTTGAAGGCCGATTGGTTGTAGAATTTATTTACACTTGCTGGGAAAAATATGAAAATGCTTTGGAACGAGACTGTACGTACGTGGTATCCTGAAGTTTTTTGCATTATAAAAAACATGTTTTGTCAAGGCCATGTATAAAACTTTGGAGTAATATATATACTGCACACTTGCCAAGTAACAGGGAACATATTGTCGTAACCTTTATGATTTCCATACGTATACATACATGCACACATGATTTTTGCACTATACACACCTTCTCACCTCATGGCTGCAGATCAACTCGGAACCTTTTTCACAATGTTCAAAATAACACTCCTCTGTCCCGGCAGCCAGTTTAGTTTTAGCCGCAAACTCGTGTATAAAAGATTTCGACAGAAGAGATCTGAAAAATTGATTTCCAAACTCTGATCCGTATTCCTTAAATGGCGAAAGTTGTTCTGTAAATAGGCACGATTTCAATTACGAGACCAGGTATATTAAAATGACCAAAATAGTATACTCATAAAATAGTGTGTGCAAAAAAAAACATATTATCGGTAAAAAGTTTATACAAATAGTGGTGGTTTACACTCTCTAGATTTACTTAAAATAAAAATATCCCGAATGGTTGTCCGTTTTATGTTTGATATTTTTTTCTGGCGGCGAACAGCGATTTTCAATTGTATTTTATACAAAAATAAGCTAAATAAACTTTTAACAATCATTGTGTTGCCCTAAATCGATAGATTTATTTTTACGCAAAACTAGTTAGTAAGAAGAATAGAACAATTATTTCAAATTAAGGAAAGATGGATAAAACGGCAAAACTACAGTAGTTAAAACACGTCAGTGACTAGACACATTGCAAGTTGGGGAAATAATTACGTGGCCGTTAAACGTTACATTAATAAAAATATATTTCAACAGACAACAATTTAAAACAAAATTAACTAATTAAATTTGATGTTATTTAAACTATTTCTGCATGATAAAGTAAGTACCTTTGAATTGACACTTGTAGTAAAATAAACAAAATCTAACAGGTTCTACATTTTTGCCGTTTTCTTTTATATTGAACTGACGATTTTAAAAGGCGATATTAAATTTTGAAATAAGGCTTTGGGGTTAATGAAATTTCGTTTACTGATTTTCTTTAGACATTTTCAGAAAATATGCTGGTCGTTAGTTCACCTGATCTATTTCGGCCGGTTAGTTAAAGAACGGAAAAAATGTAAAAAAGTTAACAAGAACTTTATATACCTTTAATATCCCGCTAGAGCAGTGCTTGTACATAATATCAGAGCGGCGAAGAGTATGATCATTACTATAAGCTTTACCATTAGTCCTGACTTGTTAGATTTAGCAATCTTGTGACCTGTTCTATACAGCGCAGATATCTTTGTGCCAAGCGTACCTCTCGCATATGTAGACTTAGGACGAGGAACGTGGGCGGAAGATCAGTTCTTTGTACAGAGGAAACCATTAAGTTTGGTCTGTGTGAAGATTTGTGATTTTTGTGTTCTCTGACAACAAAGTTAAACCTCTTTAAGCAGAAGTTTCAAAATATAGCAAAGCGGGATTCATAAGAAAAGCTTGATCGGGTATTGGCTGTGTATCTGTGACAAATCATGTGTGTTTCTTAATGTCGCGAGTCAGCAGCTAATTGTGTGTGTAGCTTTGGTCTTACGTTGGATAGAACATGATACAGGGGAATGGGAAAACGCATGGCGGAGAGAGGGGCGTTAAAACTTTCTTTTCGGGCAGAGTCGGTTTACCGGAGATATTGCAGTGTGTGTATGATTGAGTCCGTTCAATTAAAGTATAACTATGAAAAAGTCCTTTGATCAAGGACACAACCGGCCGCATTCCGCTAAAATAGCTTTGTACAATTAATCACATAAAAAGATTTTTTTTATTTCTACAGCAGTTCAAAAACCCGGGCAAATAGCTTGGCTGGTTGGTGCGTCGCCTTTCAGCTCGAAGCCTTTCCAAGTTTCGAATTTTGTTTCCTGGACATTGCGATTTAAAGAAACTTCCTAATCATAAACACACTGAAAATAGATACGTTATTACACGTGTAATAAATAACGCTCTTTCTTGTTTTCCCATTTACAAGGAACAACCTGTTTATGTTCTACCCAATTTAGGTGCGGAGACGTTTGGTTGGAAATAGAACAACTCTTGACGGAGATCAAACACGACCATTCAATCAGATCAGAAAAAAAACGTCATTTAAAAGTAGTTTTTTTTTTATTAAAACAGAATGATTATTGCACGAAGAAGAATTCGTAATAAACGTAAAGCACTGACTGAAAAGGGTTGTAAGGTGGAGAATGTTGTTTCACAAATCGTACTCACGATTCTTGATTGATACACGACCATTCAATCTATCGATTATGCAATGGTGTAAGTAAAGTACCTGGCCTTAAAAAAAGATGAACTAACACTTAAACTACAAATCATATGTTTGATATTTAGAAAGTTGAGCTTCGTATCATTGAACAGAGCTTAGAACTACACTTCACCCACATTTTTTGTCTTTGACATTTGTTGTCACTGCACATTGATGAAGAGTTGTAAACATACAATGACGTGTCAACTTGTCGAATAACAAGTGTCAACCTTGATGAGTCACAACCTCTGCACCATGATTTGGAATTTAGCAGATGGCATGCTTATCACCTCTGAGGTAACAATGCTCTTTATCCCAAGGTTGGACAATACACCCCGGATGAAACCACACGATACCGCAAGATACTGTAAATATAAAATTAATTGGTAAATGTAAAAGCAGTTGCTAAGATTTACACAATAACAGGTCTGTTATGGTGGATATGAATGGGTAAAGTGACAACCATATGAAGGAAGCATTTTCATGTTCTAATTTTGCTATTGATTATATAACATTGCACAAACTTTACAAACACCAGGAAGAAAATAATGGAAGACTGAAAAAAAAGATACTGATTTGTATCACATGTAAGAAAACACAATAAAATTACATTATATTTGATCTAAGTATGATTTAATTCTTTATTTTTTTTTAAAAATATTAACTAGCTATACAGGGTTAATTGTGGGTAAACAGACTGTAATTATAACTTTTATTTGTTTAGTATATAAACCAATATATCAGTACAATATCACACTTTTTAAATATACTTTGTCAAAACAATAAAAAATAGTATTTAACAAAATATCAGGAAACATTCCAAAGGACCCACCCTTGGTGCAAAGTCGAGATATTGCTTTCCCGACGATATGTGTGTCAACAAGCGAAATGCATTGTCCTGCAGAACGTACACTCCCTGAGCAGTGTTAATATTATATGTATGACAGGTGATGGATATAGGCTGTTGTACTCGAAGTCAGATAATATTAATAGTCAGAGGGTTAAAATTAAAATCCTCTGCAGAATTAAAATTCTTCCCAAAAATCCCTAAGGTCCAGATATAACTTTACTTTTATTTTCCATAATATTCGAACCGTTTTAATTTCTTTAACATTTTAGAATAAAATTTGCAATTTTTACCCATTTGACTATAAAATAATTTGCACGAGTATACAAACTGAAACATTAACCTAATTTTTCTGAATCTTAGTTAAAATGTGTGTTTTCCAAACAGTTTAAAAGAAACGAAAAATAAATGAAACTAAACTATTATTTGGAGTGTTGGCATAGACGTGTTCAAATGATAACCAACCTGGTGATTAGTCCGTAAGTTATCCACTTGCTTCTGAAACATCGATGTCCAGAAATCTCGGCAAATAAACTTCATGATCTCGAGTTCGTCACGAAATCTCGGCAAATCCTTGGTGAGCTGCTCGCCCAGACTCACCCCCACTCTGAACCCCAGTGATTCAAGTTGGGAAACGCATTTGTTCTGGAACAAAATAATTCTAAAAATGTTTAGTAATAAAGAAATCATAAAGTTGGGTCAAATTTTAAATCAAGTATTAAATGTTGTATATATTATAAAAAAAGAAGGTAAAAACGAAGTTAAAATTTGATACTCTTAGTTTATATTAATTTTAATTAAAACAAGTTTAAAGTTTTTACTTAGGGAAATTGACATTTTAAAGAAATATTAGTTTATATAAAAACACCTACATAAAGAGGTTGTTTCAGTTTAGTCTAATAAAACAAATAATTACTATTTATGTATCAAATATACCATACCTTATTATCTATCGTAGAATATATGTAATCCACTAGTTGACTATGCAACAGGTCAAACAGTACCCCACTAGCTGTATTTGTATCACCCATATCTTAAACCTATCTAAGCAGAAAGAAAACAAATTAAGAACTGATTTTGGAACTTAAAAATGCCAGATATAATGTCAAATACAGCACGCGTGTCTATATGGGATTATGATTTAAAATCACTGCACATTACAATTGGAACTTGTGTTGGGGAAAAAAGAAAACAATTCTCATCACAGGAAACATATTTATACATCGTGATAATGACAGTTAATTTCCAGTTTTTAAACAGGCAGTAAAAAATATGGTAAGCTTACACAGTTAAATTATTTTAACACTCTTAGTTAATGTGCTTTAAATATCTAGACCAACAATACATGCAACAAGCGAAAATAACAATGTTAAACCTTAAATTGATGTTGTGTGTGGCCAATGCGTATTTTTTTAATTTAAGACAATTTTATTTCCTATATTAATCAACTGATTTGGATAAATGTGTATGAATATTTAAATCTAAATTCATATTGAACTTTTTAAATAAAGAACTCGCACAATGTTTAGAATTTGCAGAGCACGTTTGTATTGTTTGCACCAATGCTTAGTCATTGATCAGTGAGATATGCAACACCTGGCAGAACCTTGCCTTCCAGCAACTCTAGACTCGCACCGCCACCGGTGCTGACATGGCTCACTTTGTCCTCTGTGTTCCACTTGGCACAGCAGGTTGCCGTGTCTCCGCCGCCGATGATTGACGTGGCACCGGTGGCTGTCACTGCAACGACTTCATCCATGAACCCCTTGGTGCCGCTGGCAAAGTTGGGAAACTCGAAAACGCCGGGAGGGCCATTCCATACAATTAATTTTGCTCGCTTAATGACCTCGGCGAATTGTTTGCTGCTTTGCGGCCCGATATCAAGACCCAACCAGCCATCTGGTATTCCTTCTTCCACAGTGGCGGCACCAACTTTTGCGTCTTCAGCGAATTTATCAGCAGTAATGAAGTCGACAGGCAGGTGTATTTTAACGTTCTGTTTCTTGGCAGTGTCCATAAGTTCTTGCACGATCTTCGCACCATCTTCATCATATAATGAACTTCCAATTTTCATGTCATTTAAGACTTTAAGAAACGTGAAAGCCATTCCACCTCCAATAACCATTTCATTCACTTTATCCAACATGTTTCGGATCAGTTGGATTTTATCATTCACCTTTGCACCTCCTAAAATCGCAAGGAACGGTCTTTCTGGATCCACCAAAGCCTTCGCAAAGTAATCCAGCTCCTTTTTCATTAAAAATCCAGCGGCTTTTTGTTCAAGATTCACTCCAGCCATTGAGCTATGACCACGGTGGGCAGTGCCAAATGCATCGTTTACATAGATATCTCCTAATTTGGACAAACTTGCTCGAAACTCTTCTACCTTTGCACAGTCGGCTTTAACCTTCGCACCAGCTTCATCCACCCCCTTTCCTTCCTCTTCAATGTGAAAGCGCAGGTTCTCCAACAAGATGACCGACCCTACAGGAGGATCAGCACACTTTGCTTCCACATCCTCACCAACACAATCATCCAAGAATGTGACGTTCGTCATCAGCAACTTCTTCAGTTCTTCTGCAACAATAGACAAAGAAAACTTGTCTTGTTTGCGGCCATCCGGTCGCCCCAGATGACTCATCAGAACAACCGATTTCGCACCATTTTCCAGGCAATATTTGATGGATGGTAGAGCGGCCACGATTCGTTGATTATTTGAGATCTTCTTATCCTTGATTGGAACATTGAAATCCACCCTCATAAGAACTCGTTTGTCCTTCACGACCAATGCATCGATGCTCAACTTTTTCAAAGACATATTGACAATTGGAATATTGTTACAGTAAACTGTTGATTGTGATCTACCAAACTGAAAAGTATGAAAGTATTAATATATTTACTCTTTTTAAAAGATTTTTTGCCCACAACTACCTGAAACCGAAATTTTTATTGGTAGGTACTGTATCGCAAAAAAAGTAAAACCTTATTCTGTTAAAAAAGAGACCAGCTCTATATGTCAACATGACTTAAAACAAAATGGTTATTATTTCCTTGTATCTGATATGTGCCATTATGTTAAAACAATTAAATCAATCAATAAACTTTCCACATCAATGCAACTTTAAGAAAAAAATTACAGCATTAAAATGAGAAGGAAAACTAGTTTAATCTTACTCGGGCTTAATTAATCTGCGTAACATCGGGGCTAGACACTATTTATTCTATGGCAAAAATACCGGGACGAAGTATTTTCATTACTAACTTGAACTATCACACGGGTCGAAACACTTTCACGCTTATATACTTTCTTCTCTTTTATTATCATACTTCTGAACTACTCCACAGTCCCATATAAATTTCTTATATCTTATATAGCGATGATACAAGAAAGCAATGTGACCGTGACCTTCCTCTAAATCCAACGTAAATAGCTTTAACCCGATTAGTGCAGGTAGAATTAGAGTTTAACCTTAAAAACTTAAAAACAAAATGTATTATATTTTTTCTGTTTTACAAAGTAAGAGTCTTATAATCAATTACAGTAATAAATAAAAAAAACAATGCGATTCGTTTAAATTTAAAAAAATATTTTGATACTCGGGTTAAAGTAATAAAAGTCACAAAAAAATGTTTGGGTATTCCCCAAAAAGGATGCTTGTTAAGTTATAGCTCCCCGTTTGTTTTTTTATATTCCTGTATAGTTGTCGCATTGCGATTGGTTTATTTTGTTAATTAGGTGTTTTTCTATGTTGTCAACTGCATGTGGTCAGATGCAATATACGCGTCGATCTGAATGGTTATCGAACCGAAAGTCAATCACTAAAGGTGGCGATCCTGCCAGGAACCTATTTTCATAGAATGCGCGAAGATATTATCCCAACAAGTTAACAACAAAATTAAAGAAGTTAAACGCAAAGCGTGCTGGAGCTAAATCTTACGACTAAAGACTGGGTATCGACCGGAGAAACGTTCAATGGCGAAGAAGATTGGTGGCGTTTTCGGCAATGTTTTGACAAAGTGGCAAAGCTGAACCATCGGGACAAGGAGGAGAATGGAGTGCAATTAGCGGCCGTCTTAACTTGCAACGCCTTGGATATTCAAGCCAATCTTGAACCATCGCTGCAATACAGCTACGATGTCTTGGTGAGTGTATTTGAACGGCAACACCGGGTTTGTAGTCGTACGGCAAAAATTTAAATATGCCAGAAATGAGTTTAAGGAAAGTGATGTTGCCTTTGCCACGCGCTCACGAAAACTAGTACTTGACGCTCATCCATCCTATCCGAGACACCTCGGCATCTTCGGTATTGTGTATAATAATGTGATGGGGCATTTATTGGCTGCAAATGTAAAAATATAGACGATGCTGTAGATCTCTGTCGTCATCTGACCCGACAATCCACGTCCAACGCTCCAACCGCGTCGGGCGACGACGCAATGAGAGCGGTGCAAGAACTTCGGCCCTAGAAACAACCGCTCCAAACTTGCGGACCGCGTCATTTAGGACGAGGCCCCTTTTCTCCGTCATTAAGCATCGAATCAACACTTGGGACGCCAGACCATATGGCTCCACGTCGTCTAGGATGGAAAAAACAAATTATTGTCAAAATATAGTTATACAATTACTTCAATATGGCATAATTGAACGTAGTGCAAGCTCGTGGTCGTCGCCAGTCTTACTAGTAAAAAAAGGAAGACGTATTCATTCATTTTTTAGGTTGTTTTCGAATCACTTTAATATTATAGTGAGTGGACAACATGACCCAGATATGCCAAAACACAAAAACAGGGTTTTTTACCCAAGGGAAATTCTTTAAAACTTTTAAATAATTTATAATTTTTTCGTCATTAGATTTTCTAGGGATCGTAGCACATAAACCTATAAAGGTTGGTATTGGTCGCCCAACCTAAAGATCCGACCGCATAGCGTCGTTGATCAGTGGTACGTCGCCTGTCAGCCGGAAGATTGTGTCTTTGTGTACGGTCGTGTGGCCAAATGGTTAACGCAACCGATACATATACCGACTCTTATACATAAAACGGTCCTAGCGACGAGCTCATCATGGGTTCGAAACTTGGCTCGGTAAAAAAAGAAAAAAAAGATTGTGTCTTTGTGTACGGTCGTGTGGCCGAATGGTTAACGCGACCGATACATATACCGACTCTTATACAAAAAACGGTCCTAGTGACAAGCCCATCATGGGTTCGAAACTTGGCTCGGTAAAAAAAACGAGAAAAAAAAAAGATTGTGTCTTTGGGCAAGTTACTTACCAGACATTGCCTGAACCCAGCGATTTATGGGGTTCTACCATATTAAGGGAATGTGTGGGGTTGTGCTTCTCGATTGGGTGAATGTTGCAGCGTTGGCTATGCTTGCTTCAGCTGGCTGCTTTACGGTCTCTTGCGAGCTGCGCAGTGGAAAGTCTAAATAAAGTTCACTCTTTACGCACAGAAAACGCCTTGAAAAAAATTGTGCTTTTGTCCGTTTTTTTCTTCTTCCGCTACTCCTGGGCTTGATTTTTTTTTACTAAGCCAAGTTTTGAACCCATAATGGGCTCGTCACTAGGACCGTTTTTGGTATAAGAGTCGGTATTATATGTATCGGTCGCGTTAACCATTTGGCCACACGACCGTACTACTCCTGGGCTCGATCCTCTTGTGTAGATTCACAGCTCACTGTCACCACCCCTCGACGTACATAAATACTTTTAATACCACTACAAGTAAGTGACCTAAAACCACGTTAAAATAACAGAAAGGACAGTCGTGTGGCCGAATGGTTAAGGCAACCAATACATATACCATTATACAAAAATGTTTTTTGCAGAAAAAGCCCCCGTTTGCAGACATGTCCAGACAACTTCAAGAACTGTACTTTTATCTTCACCCTAAAAGAAAGAAATGGTCTAGATCCCCAAAGGAAAGAAGCTATTCAATACTTAGAAAATAATGACGATTAACTATGTCTATAAAAGCTGAATTACCACGGGGTGAATGAAGAAGTGGTTTCTTTGCAAACTGGAAGTTTCAGGGCAAAAGTGGTGGAAAATAACAAAACATCTAGAAGGAGTGGCGTTCGTCAAGGTGATTTCTTGTCACCTACAATATTATTCGTTTTGGCAATTGAAATGTGGAAATTCGCTCGGCACATATCACGGACATAATAGTCGAGGAGGAGATAAAGATTTCCATGTTGGCAGACGATACTATCTATTATGATAACGCCGGATCGTTAAAAGCTTCAACTTAGCTTAGGGGAAAATGTTCGGCTGAGTAATAAATAAACCGTTAGCAATCTAACGCGTTTTACATGCCGAAGGATGCCTGCTGACGAGGTAAGTTATCTTGGCAATTGCATTTCCCATTGGTAGCAATAAAAGATGATCCTTTTTATTATTAAATTGACACAACTATTAAATATTTGGTGGGCATCTCGAACCTTGACGCTACTTGGCAAACTAATGGTGATCAAATCCTTATATGCTATGTAGAGAGACTGGTGAGGGAGGGGCAAAAATGCTTAAGAGATTTGCAAGCAAAATGTGAGAAGAAACACTTACAAGACTCAGACTAACCATGCAGCCTGGAAAGACGTTGAAAAGGTAGAAATACTTTATAAAAGTGGCATTAGCAGCAACAAATAGAAACGCTTAAATATAGGCCTACACATAGCAACCTTTAACATTAACAACCTTGTTCCAAGTAGACTATCACAGTAAGAATGGTTGCCAAGGTAGAAGCTGCATGGCATCGAGGAATTCCTAAGAGAGAGTGTTTCATGCGGAACGACGAAAGAAAAAAGTTTTTTTTTTCAGTCCACCGACCACGTCGTCTGCTAAGTTGAGCAATGGCGTTGGTTTCATTTTATAACCTTTCTCACTACTTTTGTTTTACAGGAAAACATTTAAAATATTTGATTGACCTTCGTTCAATAGATTGCGAATAAAGGATGTCTGTGAGTACATTTATATACCGTAAATCATAGCATAGGCCTGTGTACGGTTACTTTAGTTCGTAGGGAGAAATACCAAAAATGTTTACTTTAGTTACAGCTAGGCCTGTGGTATATGTTAGTAAATTTGGCTTACGCAATAGCCTACTAGCCTATTCAGTTAGCATACAGCATAGACCTAATTAAACAGAGTGTTTTGTTAACAGTGGTTTTATTTTAGTCTTCAGTTGTTGTCAAGTTGGAAGACAGTTTAAATAGTGAAGATGATTTTCAAACCGCACCTCCTTGTTCAAGATCCAGAAAATCTAGAAAAACAATATGCGGTATGATGAATATAAAGGCAGCAGTTAGTAAACTGTTATTCACAGATTAAGTACCGGTAATATATCGATACCCGGCCCGATGGTCTAGCGGTTAAGTGCGTCGCCTTTCAATCGAAAGGTTGCAGGTGCGAAACTGGTCGCTAGCTAGTCGGTTGTGTCCTTGGGCAAGGCACTTTACGGACATTGCCTGAACCCAGCGGATTAATGGGTTCTACCAAATTGAAGGAACGTGTCTATCACATACAACACACTGCAATAGCTCCGGTAACCCGACGGTGGGCGCGAGGTGATCTGACGATTGCCCGTGTGATAACCCCTGGGGTTTTCCCATTCACGGGGATAAACATGAATATCCTATCCTATGATACTGGTGCAATGTACAACGACCCCGTGGTTGACTAGTTGGGTTAGGATTAGTGTTCAGGTAGAGATTAGCGTTAAGGTTGGGGTTAGAGTTGAGATTAGTGTTGGGGTTGAGATTATCGTTAGAGCTTAGAGTTAGTTTTCACACAAATAGTGTATAGGATAGGATAGAAAATATATTCATGTTTATCCCTGTGAATTGGAAAACCAAGGGAATTAACACATGGGCAATCGTCAGATCATATTGTAGTAGCATTTTTCTATATAGTACCGATAAGTTGTTTTTTTTTGTATGTCAAATGTTTAAATTTATTTTTTATTTCCTATTAAGAAAAAGGTCCTGAGGATAATATTAAAGAAATTTGACATTTTAATAATTTGGAAGAAGCACTACATTGGGTTGCTTCTTTTGAAGCTGAAAACTGCTACAGATTTGTAACAGTTCAGACAACCAAATTTCAAAAAGAAGGTAACTTGTATAAAGGTATTGCGACCAAATCTCTATTTGGTGACATTATAATAGAATTAATTTCTTTATAATAGCTGTTCTAGTTTTATTGATGCAACAAAATAAAGGTGAAGTAAGTACCCTACGACAAAAAGTTTATATTCATTAAGGATTTAAAGGACGACTGCCGCTTTGATGATGCTTTAACTAATCTCCCATGTAAACTGCCACCAATTTACTACTGGTTTTAAATATTTTTAAATTTTGTGCCCCTCTGAATATGATGATGCCCATAACTGGTATATATATTTTTTTTTCGTTCTAGGCGTTAATTAGAAGTTTACACATCTTTAACATTATAGATTTCCCAAAAAAGTTTAGACGTTGGGAGTTGACAAGCCATTTTTCAAATGGAAGTTGGAAGGAATATGTTCCATACACTCCTCTTAGCGGATCAAAAGTTCTGCGTTGTCATCATGGACCAGATAGACATAAAGCTTTTAAACTGAAACAAAAAGCCGAAAGAGAGTTGGTAATATAACCTAATTAATCTTCTATATTAAATAAATCATTGCATTGTAATATGGTACTGTACTTATGTTTTAACCAACGCCAGATCCCAGTAGTCTTTACAGGGTTCAGAACTTCCCTTTTTACAAAAAAAAATGCTCTCTGGACAAAAAGTTGTGCTTGCTTTGTTCACGAAACTTCTACTATTTTGTTCTAGATCCGCCAGAGGTTTCAACTATGCTAGACTAATATTAAATTTTTACACTAGAAAGAAAAGGATGATCATACAGAAGCTATTTCTGTCATGCGTGCCATGTATCAACCTACTAAAAAGTTGGACTGTCACGCCCGAATAACAATGCATCAAAGGATGTACTATCCTAATTTCAAGGTGAGATTAAAGAATATGTTCAACAGACTCTAACCGTTTACTTGTGAATCCTTAGCAAGGCATCCCCACTCAAATCAGTAATCAGGCAGATAACTCATGAACACGAAGGAAAATTTATTTTGATTTGATTTTTAGCTTGCAGCTGATTCGACTAAAAACAGCAGGACCAAAGCAATTTTGGATTTAAAACTTGCAGCTGATACCGGGAATAAAGTAATTGATGCAAAGGTGCTTATATTTCTCAACTATTCCAATGCGAAAAACCACACTAATCACGTATTGGGAGGGCAAGATGGTATATCTCAGACCATGGATAAACGAATTGCACAACTGATTAACAATTATGTTATGGAAGGAATTAAAAACGTCGACGAAATGCGACGTATATTAAAATTAAAAGTACAAACTGATAGCACACTGTTCCCAGAAGGAAAATCTGTAAATATTGAAAACCGGCGATATTTTCCGGAACGAAAAAAAATTTATACCAAAATGAATCACCAAAACATAAAAAATCGCTTTAGTAAATTGGACCAAGTTAATGTGGAACATATGGTAGAAGAGTACCAAGCGAAGCATGCTGATAATAGCGTTTATTTCAGGCCACATATAAAAAATACCCTGTACAATATAGATGTTATCAACAGCAATATCCCCAAAAAAAAGAATCCATGCATTTGAGGAGGTGTTTACTAGTGAGTGGTAAATTAGAAAGATATTTATTTACTTTGCACAATTCTACAATATAAAGCGACCGATGATATTACACTAGTAACTCCGGTTTATAGTAATTTTACAGCTAAACAGTAAAACTTTAATGCCATGGTTTGGATTTTTACGGAAACAAATTTCATAATAATGTAACAATTTTGTGTTATCGTATAAAAGTACTAATATAATATGTCTATCATTTAGATTGTTCGGTACTCTTGTGCGATTTTCATCGTAAACAAGCATGGAAACGGTGGATTGCTAAGGGAGAAAACTGCATGTCCGAACACAGCGCTGAATGTATGGAAGCTCTTAACATGGTTGCTGATGCAAGAGACACCAAGGAATTTGAATCTGCGCTGGAGTCATTAAAATTGTCAGAGCTGTGGCAAAACCAGAAATTTAAAAACTATATTTCAAAAATATGGTTGCCGGTGAAAGAGGTATAAAAACCTATTTATTATAGCCATTAAAATAAAATATAAATACATATATTAGTAATTATTTTTTAACCATTTCAAGTTTTAACTAACATTTGTTTGTTTTATAATGTATACAAACTAAACTAATTTGATGTGAGCTCTCGTAACGTAACTATTTTTTTTAGCGTTGGATTTGGGGGTTTAAAAAGTACCACTTTAAATATACCGTGTCCACGACAACCAACGCTGTTGAAAGGTACCCTAATCCTGTTTTTCTTCTGCAAACTTTGAGTAAATAATGTTTTGCTGCTGCATCTGCTAGAGCTAAGTGCATTGCCCAAGTACAACACCTTACTGTAAACTTATACCAATTTGACAGTACTTGTGTTTTTATTACATACAATATTTTAGTATCAATTTTAATCAAATTGCAAAAAAATCAAGTTTGAATGATGGTTTTAATAGCAAATTACCTAGTTTTGTTTCAGGCAAAACCGAGATCTTAAAGAACGTTTTTTGTCAAAAAACAAAAAATCATTCTCTGGGCTCTTATCTTCGTTAATGGAGGATTATATTCCTGCTCGCCAATCTCGGTAATATTAAATAATTGTTTGTTCTTTCTTTTGTAAAATTCCAGTCTTGTAATATTTTGTACTAAGATGTTCTAATTAAGATGTTTTTTTAGGTATATTAAAGAAAATAGAGGAATGTCCTCATTAGTGAAGAAATTTTCTGACACTATCCCATCGTATCTTAAAGAAAGACCAAATTGGTTTATTACTCATATGATGTCAACTCTCGAGTCTTGTAAACACATTCCCACACGACATGCATCAATGTTATCTAAAGATGGAATGTTCACATTTTTCAGTGAATCGAAAATGTACTTCTGGAGGAAATATATACTGTCAATGCCGCAGTTGGGAAAGATCGCTTTTACCATGCAAGCATATGTGCTCCATTTTAAACAATGAAATGTGGTCATGGGAAAAAATGCCACAGCTCTATTGTAATTCCGCTTTTAATTGCAAATGCTGTTTCTTTGCTTAATAATATTAATCCTGAAAATGTTGTATATGACATTAAGCTTATGAGGAATCACCTCTTGGTAAGTTTAACTGAGCAAAATGTTTTGGATGTATTTCCATTCTCTTATATTAATGTGTAAGTTCATTTTGCATGTACACATTTACAAAAGGCAAATTACTTGATACTTTGGTTTGGCCATTTATTTATTAATACAATACTTCTGCTCAAAATCACATCATGTCACCAATACATGGTGACGGGCGCATTATTTGTGCCAGGGTAACATGCACACTCTTCATAAGTGTTAGCACTTCAAAAGTCCAAAAGTGATGTGTTTGTCATGCTATCCTTGTGGTAGCGGCGCGACTTGTATTGTGCCAGAGACAAAGATTGCACCTAAAGCAACCACTATGTGGTAGCACCTGGCAGACTGGGCTTAAGTAGAATTTAGTAACAAACAGTTATGAATATGGCTACAGGCGAAGAGTTCTGTAATAAAAACTCTTAACGACATATTGAGAGAGCCTCCTGGGCATGTTGGAATCTCTTTAACACTATTTTTAAACCATTCATGTTCATTATTATAATTTTAAGGTAACAAAGTTCCGAAGAATAGTGATAGCATTTTCCATGTGGTACACCGTTCACATTCACAATATTAATTTTTTGGTTTGTCTGCCTGCCTCCCTCTCATTTCCTCCCCTGTCTTCCTTCCACCTTCTCCAGTCAAACAATTTTTTTTGTTAAGCCATCTGTAATGTTAATGCATAATTGACAGACAAAACCGAAATAAGGATACAATTTGGAAATATTGCACTTACATAGCACCTTTGGGTATTGTCCCCTGTCTGAAAAAATGAAATCTTGAATTATTTATTAGGATAGGATATTCATCTTTATCCCTGTGAATGGGAAAACCAAGGGGGTTAACACACGGGCAATCGTCAGATCACCTCGCGCCCATCGTCGGGTTACCGGAGCTATTGCAGTGTGTTGAATATGATAGACACGTTCCTTCAATTTGGTAGAACTCATTAATCCGCTGGGTTCATGCAATGTCCATAAAATGCCTTGCCCAAGGGCACAACCAACTAGCTAGCGACCAGTTTCGCACCTGCAACCTTTCGATTGAAAGGCGACACACTTAACCGTTAGACTAACGGACCGGACGAATTATTATGGTAGTCCCATTGAACTTCGCAAACAAAAGCAAAAGAAAATTTTGGGCTAGGAAAAATTGCTTGAAATTTCTGGGACCAATAGCATAAGGCAATGTGTAAAACTCATATTGAATGCCTTTAAAACAGATCAGTATACGTCCACTGTGATGTCATAAACTATGACTGTAAACTTGCAATGGCAGCAATTTGGAACTTTATTAGAAAAGTAGTATATTATACAAAAGAAATCAGTCAAGACTTGAAATTGGTGAAAATAATTAAGGGGACCATCATACACGTTTAGCTGCGGACCTACAAGGTCCCATAAACCATCCACACTGATTTGTTAATAAATGCAAGTAAAACATTTTTTGCCTACTTTCTAATTTTGCATTAAGGATAGAATATTAGTGTGGCTCACGGAATCTGCAAAAAAATTTTAAGATGGTCACCAAGACAAAAAGGTTGGGAACCACTGCTTTAAAAGGTAATATTTATTCAAAAGAAAGTTTAAAGAAATCCCTCCTGGCAAAAAAAATAATTACCTTTTTTTCATTGAATGCCCTTATAGACAGGAACAGCGAACAGGGCTTTTTTACTTGATTACTGTAAAGAGAAAAAATTGCCAAATAAATAAAAGCCTCTTAATGTTAAACTTACTTTATATTTGGCCCCTTTTTAAGGACGGCAGCAGCTCCAATAATTATGGAGCTACTGCCGCGTACAGATATGTTTTCATTTATTTCCATCTCTGTAAAAATAATACTGTTAACTAAAGATTAGGGTTATTTAAATAAAACTACGCTCAACTTACCAACACGTTGTCGGTGCACTGCAGAAGTGCAGATGGCGTTGTAAAAATTTAGGCTCCAAAAAGAAACTTTTTTCTTTTTGTCGTTCCGCATGAAACACTCTCTCCTAGGAATTCCTCGATGCCATGCAGCTTCTACCGGTTGCCAACGACCTTCTAAATCGGCGGCAACGCCGTGACGGTTCAATGAACACACAAAATGACGACGACAATAGATATGTTAGGTTTAGGATTAGCCGTGAGAATTGAGAAGGGTTGTTCACCTAAAAAATGACGCATGCGACTCGACATTTTTTTCGGGGCGACACGACCCTTTTTTAGAGGCGACACGCCACTTTTTCCACTTTTTTTCTAGGCAGTCTGGATTGGAGCAAAACGAAGACCCGCACTAAGTCCCGTCCCTCCCGACACGAATATATTGTGTGCACTTATTATTTTTAATCGCTAATCTAACATGTATAGACCACAAGTAACCAACTCCATATAAGATATGGAACAATTCCTTATATAATGTTACTAAATATGAGAATAAAATTGCACAAAATGATCACTAAAAAACATTTAAAAAAGGTTGTCAATTTTTTTTTGTTCGCCAATTATAAAGTTGACAGATATCTAAGTGGGATAATTATATTTCCCTTGTGAATGTGAAAACTCAAGTGGCGTTAACACACGGGCAATCGCCAGATTACGGAACTATTGCAGTGTGTTGTGTTTGATTCAGACGGTTCTTTAATTTGTTAAAACCTATTAATCCGCTGGGTTAAGGGAATGGCCGTTCATTTTATTGCCCAAAGACAAAACAAATTATAATCTAGCGACCAGTTTCGAATCTGAAACCCTTCCATTTAAAGGCAATGCACTAACGACTAACCCACTAATCTAATCCGTCAGAATTATTGTGAGTTTATCACTCATATATTATAACTGTTTGTGTGCAACTACTGGTCACAAAATAATAAGATAAAAGACATCCAAAATACACTAGTTTATAGAGTAATCAAAGTGATGCAATATAGTTCAGTAGAATTTGATTTTTCAATAAATTGACTGAAATGCCGTAATGGGTACCATCATAACTTTGAGTTAATGTTGATAAATTTCGAAAATCCATAACGGAAATATTGTTCTTGTCGCAATATACTTTCAAGTCTTTCGAAAATTCTGCGTTTTTTTCGTTGCTCTGACGTTGTATGTTTGCCGGTGGCTTCAACAGATTTGCAGGCATGGGCGTGACAAATATCAATTTCGGCCATCTTGTTTTGTTTGTTGTCGCATAATAGTCGTTTATAGCGTCAACAGCTGGCGAAAGGTAACCGTAAATTGTGGCTGTGGAATTTAAGTCCATGTGTAAGCCAACACCCACCACCACAAGCGTTCCTTTTTTACCGAGACGCTCTTTCACTAAAGCTAGAAACTCACTTGCGTGGTCTGTATTAATAATTTGAGAAAAAGAGGTGGTAAATTTCGGGGGCTTTCCCGCACATAGAGTTTTATAAGTAAGAAGCATTGAAACGTCCGAGACAAGTGATCGACACTTATCCCAGAAAAATGATTCCAACCCATGGCATGTTTCCTTTTGTTCTTTAGTTGTATATTTACTCCAAGCGCCTTTGTATATATCGTTCGATAGAAGCATCATGAAACTGACAAACATGTTGCGTATGAAGGAATCGCCGACATACTTTATGTCCGAAAATATTGAGTTTTCTATGGCTCGACAGGCCGCATCGCCAGTGAGGTCATCCAACTTGCAGTTTTCATCACGTGGTTTCCAACGTGCAGCTTCAGCTATCTTGTATAGTCGGGTGTCAACGCATCTGTAATTCAAGATTTTTAGAGGTTATACATCCGGAACTAATGAATTTGTCACCATGAACATTTTAAACTGGGTATGTCGCTTTGTCCGGCCCGTTGGTCTAACGGTTAAGTGCGTCGCCTTTCAATCGAAAGGTTGCAGGTGCGAAACTGGTCGCTAGCTAGTCGGTTGTGTCCTTGGGCAAGGCACTTTACGGACATTGCCCGGACCCAGCGGATTAATGGGTTCTTCCAAATTGAAGGAATGTGTCTATCATATACAACACACTGCAATAGCTCCGGTAACCCGACGATGGGCGCGAGGTGATCTGACGATTGCCCGTGTGTTTTAACACCCCTCTCACGATTTTCCCATTCACGGGGATAAAGATGAATATTCTATCCGCCACCGAAACTAACAATTGGTTTTATGGTTTAGGTGAAAATGTTGATTCTCAATATGGGAAAATACAGGGGTGGAACTATTGCACTGTGAGGCCGAGGAAGCGATGTTTCTACAGTTTTCATTAAATTTATGAGCCAACTACGACCAAGTTTCAATGATGATCCGACCAACTATAGCCAGAGGCTGGTTTCGATCTAACAACTATTTCGCTGACAAAACTTATTGAAATACTTTGTTACATTTATGTTTTTGTTACATTAAATAATTTGTTACATTAATGGTGGTAATGGCAAATTCAAGTTACGTGCATATTTGTTCTGTCAGGAACTCCATTCTTAATTGAACACTACCATTGTGCACAATTGTGGGATACGACGACACTGACAACGATTTTAAGTGGGTCTTGCTTTTCCCGAAAATCGGCTGAAATCGACGCGTGTATTGTGAATTAATTTTGTTTGTGGTGGGTAAATTGATCCGGTCCTTGCACATAGGAAGTAAAATAAAACATTGAGAATGAAAATTACCAAAGTATAGATGCATTAGCATGACAATTTGTTTTTTAACTGACCTTACCTCGGGCAAGAACAACTTTGCTCACTTGGTGCACTGCATTTCCCATTCATGACATCACTACAACATGGCTTGTTGCCATGGGGATCGCACCAACTTCCAACCCTCGGCCAAGTAGATCCTTCTACTT
Organism: Ciona savignyi; assembly: GCA_000149265.1. NCBI lineage: Eukaryota > Metazoa > Chordata > Ascidiacea > Phlebobranchia > Cionidae > Ciona > Ciona savignyi. Next base: position 51,807 of record CH001825.1, on the reverse strand, counting down.
TATCCTGCAAACTGTGTTTAAATACACTTTAAGTATTGTTGTTTGTGTGCTCGATGAGTGAAGGAATCGTGGAAGTTTGCAGATAAAACTGACCATAAAAGGGTTGGATTTGGGTTAAGCGGCCTATCTAGAGTTTAATTCGCAAAAAACAAGTGGGCCCAGAGTAATACAGTTAACCCCAGAAAACTCCAAAATATTTTTCAACACATTTACAAATAGTATGATTGACACACATTTATACATTGTTAATTTAACAAGTTCTTTATTGTACGATCATTCTCACAATTGCATCAGTTGATTTATCTCGAGTACGATATAAAAACTGTTGCTTGCTTTTCTATTTAATCCGAACCCAATCAAATACTTGGTTCAAGCAACATCGGTTAAGTACCTTGTACAAGGAAATAATTGGTCAATACAGCAGTGAGTGGCGTAGAGGCCGTAGATCGGTTTACGGTAACAAGTGCTTTATCAATATAGCAACTGAGTCGAGCCATTATATAGCACTTAACACTAGTTAACCCCATAAGAGGTGAAGGTTGTTAAAAAAAACTGTAATAAGTGGACAAGGAAAGATTTAATTAAAGTAAATTGTTCACTTGTTGTATCCACATTTTCCATCCTGTCGCTGCCATTGATTTTGAATTCCTCGTTTCGACCAATAGCTTTTGTACACGTCATTGATTTCACGCGCTAGTGATTCGTTGGTGCCGATCCATTTTCCTTCGGTAATATTTATGAGCAAGTTTTCGCATTTTCGTGATTTTTTACTCGCACGATCTCCGCTTTCCGTATGTCCAGTTCGTTTCAAAGCATTTTCGTTGTCGGATGAACTTTTAATAGGTTGTAATTTCAAACTTGAGTTGTCGAAGTATTTGTAACACGAGGAAAGAAATTTGAGCGCGACAATAGCGCTAATGATAATACAAACCAGCATAACGCTATGGTATCTTTTTGCATTTTTCATTATTTTGGCAAACAATCTGAAAAACACGGGTATTTCTGTAAGGAAATAAAACCGAAGCATCTTTGATCGCTGCCCATATAATGGGTTATGAACATAGGCGCCTGACTTTTAAAAATTGAGGGTAGGCTCAATATTTATTTAATATATAAAATGAACAAAAGTCGCGTTACGTTTTTCTCGTTAATTAAATCGCGGGGACACGCTGCACGCTGTCCGGATTTCGCAACAAATTACAAATCGTGGTTCTAAGATCGTGGTAATTTTAGCTACATATTCGCAGCGTCCATTGTGCAATCCATCCATTAGGTACGAAAACCCACTTTTAAGCATTCCTATTTGATCATATATTCGTAGAACCTTTGAGTCTCAAAGTTTGTTATTACAAATTAGTGTTGTTTCATATCTCAAATGTACATTTTACTGATTCGATATCGCGTTCTATTGTCGCCAGTGTAACACAGAAAAAACATAACTGTGCAAATTCAAAATGTGCTCTCATCGGAAACCCGAAGCCCATAACAATGAATAAAGCGGACGACCGGACGTGTATTGTAAAATAATTATATTATAGTGCTTGAGACACTCTTTTACGGCCTTATCATTTAATTTTTAATAATTGGCCATATAATTTTAAAACAGTGGATGTGAAATGTATGTTTGTACTCGTTAATTGGAGATGGCACGTAATTATACAAGGAAGTAGCATTGCATGACAACCGCGCAACACGATCTTAGAACAACTAAACATTGAGAACAAGATCCCAAATAGACGGATAATGAAGATAACGTGCTTCTTGAAATCGATAAAATGTTCTCTGAAAACTATCGCATCATAACTTTAATAAACGCCTAGTATGAAATAGCAGCCAAAGCTATCAATAACACAATAAAGAAAGTACTACCTTTAAATATTAGGAGCAAACAAGCTGGGTTTGTGACAAACAGATATATCGGGGAAACAACTTACGCCAAGTTGATAAGAAGGGCATGTAAGGGTAACTTTTGTTTTTTGGCATTCTCGTTTGATTCTCATAACTGGGAATTCGTTATCATGCCATGCAGAAAATATGGATTCCATCCGCGTTATAAGGATATGCCCAAAAACGACCCGCGTTAAAAAGTCGGAAACCGCGAAGCAAAGTATAATCATTCACAGATGATACGGACTGTTCCTCTACTGGTCGAAAAACAGTTTTGCAGACGCGTTTCATTAAGCTAAAGAATCCGGCGAATATTTCGGTTGTACTATCAACCTTACAAAATCCAGCGCTATGCTCACCGGAAAATTAAGAAATAGTTCGAAATAATACTTTGTCTCAGAAGGACATGCCCGAAAATGGCGATAAAATATGTAGGAGTCAACGTTCAAGTTGATCGCACTAGATGAAGTTGCAAATTTTACTAAACCATGGCTTGCTTCATCTTTTTCGTTGCTATACCGAGTCGTGATCATTAAAACTCTGATTATACCGAAACTACTCTGCAGAGAAAGCGTCTTACATCTTTCTACATACATAAGCGATTGGGTTAGCTGGATACCTAATCAAACTTTATATAGAAGTCTACGTTTTTTTTCTGCAAGAAGAAATAATTAGGTTCCTAAGTTACCAATACAAACTCGATGTCCGATTCGAATAATTAAAGTTTAGACTGCTTTTAAACAGTTAGACTAACCTGAAATTACGTATGGTCTTTCCTTGTTTCAATCTATGATACCGCAAACACTAAAAAAAGATTCTCTTTATACATGATTATGTGCATCGCTGCTTTATAACCATCTTTGCGATATAATGGCGGATTGCGTGGTGGTGATTGGCGGTATAACAATGCTGGGACAATGGAAGCAACGCAATTGTTTTTATTATAATGAATGCCTGATAAGATAATAAATAAACGGTTAAAGATAATTGCGGATTTCCTTCGAGATAAGATATTCACAACGTTCGTATAAAGCGACAATGTAGGTAGAACGAGCACCACAAGCATTTAATTTATCTATACTTGACTCGCATTGTGTGGAAGGGTGGGATCTGTCGCTAGCTACGCGGTCCTTTGTCACAAGTCACATTGCTGACCATGTTCTAATAGTTAATGAGGTACTTTTCAATGAAATCTTAAGAAACGTCCAAACCAGATACACGGCCATTCGACGCCTCCGTTATCCCTACTGCAGGTGCGAGGTAATCTAAAAACGGCTCTATCCTGCATACAAAGTTATTCCCTGTGTACAACTACTAAAAGTTCTGCAACTGGTTTGTGGTCATACATTGTTGCAGATATGCGGCTAAACTTACCATATAAATGTCCTATTCGGTAAAATGCCAAACTAACCTTTGGTTCATTTTTTTTTTATAAGACGTTCGCCGAAGTAGCTAAACTAACAAAAGTTTTAAGGCAAAGACGACACGGCTGACAGGGGCTACAGCCAGAAGTTCTAACATAGAACCCACACAGCATGAATCTCGTTCACTGTTCGTCACGCATGAACAATGGTGCTAAGGTTCTGCATTTAATCATAGTAAAAATTACGCAAATTTTAAATAAATCTTAAATCATTTGGACTGCGATTATGCCACAGCTAATTTAATATACCAGTGTTACAGGCCTTTTGTACGTTCAGGTATTTAAATCGATAACCGTGTTTGTGATTAGTGGTTAAGGAGCTAACACCAGCCATTGATGAGACGGCTGTCAGAAGAATATTAACAGACATCGCCTCAACCTGGTGTGTTATTAAGTTGTACTAAATTTTCCAGAAAGTGATTATTTCCACAAAGATCGATTATTCGGTTTTCAAACTTCGTTGTAGCCGAATACCGATTACCGAACGTCAATTTTCACACTATGGTAGCTAGAACCAAAGAAACAGAGGTCTTTTGGCTGCCGAAGGCTCAATTTTGAATAGGATGAGCCAAAAAATGTCTTTAAACTCTTTAAATCTTATATACGATATTAAAATTGTTTTAGTCAGCTAACAAAATTAATTTTCCAAACTCAAGCTAGCTGTTAATAACCGACATGTCGGTATGCAGTTATAATATTATATTCATTAAAAATTTATCGACGACACAATTAGGATGTTTTTAAGAAGATCGGTCCCCGGTAATGGACTAACAATTGTATCTTCATAAACTGGTCATGGTCCAGTGCACACGTGACGTACTTACGATGCGGGTTGTTTACATAAATATCTTTTACAAACGTATTCAGGTGGGGACTTTATCGATTATTAAAAATACTACAAGGAAAGAAAAAAGTAATACTAGTAAGAAACGCTTGCAAGGATCTTAACTTTACTTGATTGAAACGAATAGTATGTTGAACTTTAATCAAATACTCATATTTATGTACCAATTAATATAACACTAACAGCTTAGGGACACAGAATTAAAAATTGGGAAAACTAATTAGGATAGGATAATCATGTTTATCCCCGTGATTGGAAAAACCAAGGGGGTTAACACACGGGCAATCGTCAGATCACCTCGCGCCTACCGTCGGTTACCGGAGCTAAAGCATGGTGTAAAAAGACTGGTCTATTTGGTCTATTTATTATTATATATAAATATTTCACATACTGCAATTGCTCTTGAAACCCTCCAGTGGAGCAACACCACAACACCAGTCGGGATTTGTAAACTTTAATGTTGTAAAATTGAACCATAATTTGAAAGGCTACCAGCTATACTATTTTTCTCGAATCGTAAAACAAAATTTATAATTCTCCAAACTTGCAACAAAACTTTTTCTTTCGAATCGTGAGTTTTGATTGGACATATCTATCTTATATCTGATCCTAGTCCTGAGACACTTATGATAATCTTAGGTATCAAGGAGCATTTTGTTTAATTGTTTCACGAAGCTGGGAATACTGTGAGAATACTGGGAACATAGTGAGGTGTCGTATGAAATACGGCGATGGAGGAACTGGAAATATCGAAATCTTCACATTGTGAACGGGGGGAGTTGACTGGTCCGTTCGGGATCACTATGCAGGTGAACTAGGAACAGTTAATATGTCACAGGTCGGTTAGTGTGTCGCCTTTTAGCTGATGGGTTGCACACAGAAACTAGTCACTAGTTAGTCGGTTGTGTACTTGTGGAAAAAACGCTTTGTGAACATTGCCTGAACCCAGCAGATTAATGGGTTTTACCAAATTGAAGGAACGTGTGAATCATATACAACACACTACAATAGCTCAGGCAACCCGACGGTAACGCGAAGTGATCTGACGATTGCTCATGTGTTAACCCCCTTGGTTTTCCCATTCACAGGAATAAATAGAATAATTCTATCCTTCAATAAAATATTTAAAATCTTAACTAGCCTACTGTATACGCTGATGTGATAACAATATGATTTGGGACTTTCGACGCAGTAGCTTGGTTAGTTAATGCATCATCACTAAGTCAAATGGTTGCAGGTTCAAAACTGGTTTCTAGCTAGTCGATTGTGCCCCTGAGCAAGGAGCCTCTTGACAATGGGTGCAAGTAATCTGATGGTTACCCGTGTGAGACCCTCCCTTACATATTTGTAAAGTAATCTGACGATTACCAGGGTAATAACTCTCTTTTCCCATTGTGTGGATAAACATAAATATCCCATTCTATTCTAATTGGTTAATTTAAATTGGACTTCAGAACATAATTGACATCCATTCATTAAGTTAAGTAGTGCAAGAAACTTGCGTGCTTTACTGGAAAGATCCTGATTACATAATTGCAACTTTCACATTATTTTTATTTTTCAAATCAAGTTTTTACCAATGCGATTACATACCACATAATTCATCTGCACTGGAAGACAGTGTACCAGGACCATGTATTGCTAATGTCCTTCTGCATTCCCCCAGGCAATCCTTGGTGCAATAGCGTTCAGCACACTTCTGTTGAAACGGTGGCGAGAACCAAAGGAGCAACGACGAACTTGGAAAATATGGTTCTACGACACTTCTAAGCAGGTGGGAATCACTTCAAGATAAGGAAGCAACCAGAGAGTTATTATTTTTCCCTCCTTTATTACATTAAAAAAACAATAAAAGTTATTTAGAAAAAAAGGGAGGCAGAAAAGCAAAACTACTGTAGTTAAAACACTTCATTAAATAGACAAGGGAAATAAAGTGGCATGAATATTAAACCTTAAACGTGTTTTGGCTTTACTTCATGAGAATAAACATGAATATCCTACCCAAGTATTCAATGTTAATATGTCATTCTTAGATGATGTACTTCCTTATGACAAAACAACTGTGCTTTAAGATGGTTGTGAACTACAAAACTATCATATTTTTTGGTTTTCAAAGCACAACCGATATACTGGTTCCA
>CH001825.1:20186-45415 GCA_000149265.1 Ciona savignyi | reverse complement strand
CTTGCCGATGCAGTGACCGCAGAGGACCCATGCACTTGGTATCTCATCAGCTTCCTACTTGATTCAACTGTGGGTCTCTTGATCATATATCTCGGCTTCAAGGTGAGTCAACTTCCTAAATCAGACTGTGGATCGAATAATAAGAATATCATCGAAATAAGGAATTTGCAGGTTGAAGATAGGGCCAATTGTATATATTTCTATATAAAGTATGATATATTAAACTGGATTCTAGTCGTTATTGGTTCAAAGTTATTAATGTCAGAACGTAAGAAATATTCCTCGTTTGAAAATACCTCAATGCTTACATACCTAATCCTGTTTGATATCACTTTTTAAAACATTTAAAATACCTTTACACAACTTGAATATAATGAACTTTTCTGCCCAACTGACTTTTTAAATGGAATAATGATACACACACTTTAATACGATGTGCTTTTGTACTTATTATAAAATAGCAAGTTCATAATAATTACAGATGTTTGTTTTTTAACAGCTCACACAAAAGATAGTTCACCATTTCAAGCTTCGAAGTCTATACTTCGGTGAATATGGAAATCCTCCCAAAGTGACTGCATGGGCAGGACAAAGTGTGCTTTACCTCATTGTAATGGTCATTGAAAAGGTAACAAAATGTCTTGTTTTGTGTGATAGCAATAGAAGTATATATGGTGTACTGGTGTGTGTAGGGTTTGGTTAACTCTAAAAGCAGGGAAACCGACTTTAACCATCAACGATCAACCCAAACATTTAGCCTCATTCCTAACCCTACATTCCACCTATTGTTGCATGCAGAGTTTTTCCCTTTTTTAGTTTTGCATAAAATTTAATCAAATGGAAAACAACATATTTAACTGTTTCTTGTCAAATGATAGTGTTTATTTTGATTCGTATATAATTAAGAAAAAAAGAAAAATCTGGTGATAACTTTGTTGTGTGTAACTGTAAATAAACATTCAACGTAGGTTTTACAATCATCTGTGTTCAATCTTCACTCATTCTATTTGTTTGTAGACAATAGCGTTAACCGATATTCAATGTTTAACTAACAAAACGTATCCCAATGAATGAACCAAAACTACCACATTTTCTCGGCTGTACTGTACATCCTAGATATCCACTTTGATTTATATTATAGTTTATTTCAAGTACAGCATTGGATACTACCAACAGATTGGTTTTAATTAGAATTTAAGTTTTTGTAATACAAGGGCATTTGTCATCACTAATTTTCATTGTGCTGTGGATGGAAAAATTTTATAATTTCTGTAATTAAGCATATTATAGCATTTCAATGAATCTCATATTTATATTCCCTTGATACGATGTAGTGCTGTTAGGCTTCACAGGAAATAGTTTTACAATGTGTCATACAATTACCAAAACAAAATAATCATACCAAGTTAACATGAGTATGCCTAAACAACAGGCTCCATAATACATGCTGTGTGTACATTTGTGTAAAATATATTAGTGTTTAAAATCAAAAGAAAATTTATAAAATAAAATTAACCATATAAGGTTTCAAACCAAGGGTTTTTGTGAATTGTCAGCAATGAATGAATAAGTGAAATCGAAACTTTTAGAAATGTTTCCCTGCAATATAACATGAATTGTGTTTGATTATGAGGTCATGACCACCTTTATTTAGATTAGCATAGTAAAAATTACATCTTGCATTTTTTTGTTTAACCATGTACATCACCAGTGTCATAAAAAGATTCATTTGTTGACCCAGTGGTCACATGCATTAATTGGATGAACCAGTTGTTCAGCTTTGTGATTTGTTCATATCTGTTCATATTATGTGGTGACTTGTTAAACTTAACTTCCCCAGGCATTAGTTGGGGTGATGGTGCTTCCAGCGTTCTGGCACGACGTTCGTAAGATTTTGCTCAGCTGGGTGAAGGACCCTCACATAGAGGTCGTTCTTGTTATGTTGATCGTTCCATTCTGCGTGAACGCACTCATGTTCTGGGTGGTGGACAATCTGCTAATGAAGCGGCAGAACTCGAAGGCGAGAAAGCTGCTGATCAGCAATCGCAGTTGCAGCGAAGAACAGTTGCTCAAAGTCAGCGGCTACAAGGAGTGCAACGCGCAATATTTCAAACTGAAGCCGCTGGACCACAAGCAAACCACTTCGCTGCTTCTCACTGAGCGACAAGATTCCACAGATGAAGAAATCTTGTTGATTAGGAAAGTAGGGAGTAAAACAGAAGAGGAAAACTCGCCAAGCGTGGGGTACAGTGGGGAGTGATGCCAAGCAACGGGAATACCTCAATTTTTTATTAAATTTTTACATTTTGTCTTCCCATCATCCAAAATAGTATAGTTTGCTAACCATCCTATCAAGGATTTCAGTATCGATTCAAATTATAACTGAAAACATTGCAGCATTACCGGCTACAATAGTTTCAAAACCATCATGGTATATACTAGAATTATGATGCCTCGTTTTAAAAGTTTCACACAAAAACCTGGTTCGTAATACAAAAACCCAGATCGTAATTAAGGGTTGGCATGGCTCCTAGGTTGCCATTAGTTTGTGCAATAAAATCCTGTTGTAACACAACTATGCGAATATGTGGCTTAGAGTCCATATTCGATCTGATTTGGATTTGGATGCATTTCTAAAGTAGTGTAGCATTGCTATGTAGTAATGTGCCAAATACTAGTTGGTACGAACTTTCATGAGTGTCTTACTTTTTCAGTTCCTTGTTTTTTGAAGCCTTGCTGATTGCTGTTTTACATATCTGCTCTTCTATCTATTTGCCTTCCTTTGTAACAACTAACAAAGTCAACTGAAACACCATTTTATCGCCTAGTTAGAAACTTCGGATGTTGCTTGAAATACTTAATATGTTAACACTGACGTATATATTATTAGGTGAAGCACATTACAATTCCTTAACCGGGCAGTGAGCATGTGGTAGTCTGAAGAAGATTACCCTTGTTCCACTCCTTGTGTTGTCCTGCCCAGGATAAATTCTCTTTCCTGTGTCGATTTCCATATCATATGTGGGTGGGAACCACATGTACAACTTCACTGGCAGTTTGTATGTGGATTCCACCAAATATTTTGTATTCACGGTTTATTTGTGAGGCTATGACCTATCATTGTGTTACATTGCAACTCAATATCCCACAAACTCCTATGTAATTATTATTTAAGTCTGATATCCGCTATACACAAGCCTGTTGAATGCATATGTTGGGAAACTTGGCTTAGATATTATTTTGTGCAATACATGATTGTGTTTCATTCGCTTTTAGGACCATTTTAACAGTTAAAAATGAATTTTTCTGTAATTTAAACGCCGATACGAAAGTTTTGAGTTTGTATCGAAGTATTATTTGAATTTATTTTTTTATTTGAATTAATTTTGCTTTTGTATTTTGTAGCCTTACTAAACACAGCTTAGCGGTTTCAGAATGGTGTTTTGCATTTGAAAAGATGAATTTAAAATCAGTGCTGCAACAGCGGCGGCGGTTGTTTTTACTAGTTTTTGCTGTCACATGGGTATAACAGTTTCTTGTAGAATGGTATATTCCTCTTTATCCCCGTGAATGGGAAAACTAAGGGGGTTATCACACGGGCAATCGTCAGATCACCTCGCGCCTATTGTCGGGTTACCAGAGCTATTGCAGTGTGTTGTGTATGATAGACACGTTCCTTCAATTTGGTAGAACCCATTAATCTGCTGGGTTCAGACAATGCCTGTTAAGTACCTTGCCCAAGGACACAACCGACTAGCTAGCGACCAGTTTTTGAATGGGGAAACCAAGGGGTTTAATACTCGGACAGTTAGATCAACTCGCGCCCACCGTCGGGTTATCGGAAGTATTGCAGTGTGTTTTGTATGGCGAAGGTGTGATTTTAGTAGAACGCATTGATTTTAGTCGGTGGCCATAAGTGCACCAGGCAAGGACACAACCGACTATTTTAACTGAGGCTACGCACTCACTAACAATTATAAACATATCGCTTTAAACGAAATATATAAAGAAGAGGTATAATGGGCAAATTATTCATACTTATCTCCGACGAAATAGTTGTAGTTTCAACTCTTACATTTATAAGTGGTTTAAACGAGAGCCCTTATATTCCGGTTAAATTGTTTTTCAACCACCTACCAGTTTTAACACCAAACGGTGTAATGTATTGCGCTAACATTCCAAAGCGAAAGAATGTACAGCTACAGTAATACGAGTTAATTACCCGTGTGGTAACTTAACGCACATTCTGTTTCCCCATATACTAACATACTTAGGTATCCTAATGTTTCGGTTCTACAACTTCTAAATAACACTCACCATGCATGTAATGTTAGCTAATCTGAAACAAGATGCGAAAAGCGCTAAAATTACGTCATTCTGTGGAACATTTTTTGCCGAATGCAACCAGCTGCTTTAAGCTTGCCGATTGTGTTATTGGACACTAATCTGGCATAACGTGGAGCCTTTTTCGGTTTATAAATTACAGTAAGACACCCTAACCACATGGCCTACAGTAGGTCACACTGCAATATGTCCCCAAATGATAGTATTTGTTCGTGTTATCACCCCCTCACATTGGTGTAGAACCTTCTTCTGGGAGGTTATTCTATTTTACTCGCCGACTCATTAGGCACGCAGGTATAACCATAAAACACATCGTCATTTAGAGAAATGCACTATAAATTATTCATTTATTTATACTTCAATCGTCTTAAGAGGTATAATTAAATCAAGTTAGCGGACGGTAGAACATATTGTATGTGGGAAATGATATAGAACAAAGCAGGATCATGTAGCGTCAAATAAGATAAACAAAATATCTATATATGGTGGTGGAAATCATAATATGCTAAATAGGTACCGTAAGATAACTGACCAAATCATTTGCATATCGCATGCGCACAGTCGGGTTATTTAGAAGTTAAACATATTCAGGAACAAAGAAAATGTCGGTTACGAACATTACACAAGGACAGTTTCTTATCACAGGACCGTAACGTTTCAATCGACAAATTCCTTTAGAAATCGACAAGATGCAAAAATGGAAATATTTTGGAGAAGTTATGATATCGTGTCAGACAGGTAGCTCAAAGGTAGTGGGTTCGAAAGCAGTCGCTTGCAAGTCGGCAGTATTTTTGTGCGGTAAAGCAATTCGGGTATGTTGCGCGAGTACAAAATATTAATCAGTATTCGACCATACATCATTATAAGTTGGGCGGTCGCAACTAAGGGCGCACGGACGACTGCCCCCTATATAACGATGCCGCTCGACACGGTTTAACAAAAAATATATATATAAAACAAAGATATTGGATATTTATGTTGGAACTTCGGAATCAAATAATGTGCGAAGGCAGGGAGGTCTAGAACAAAACATACTGAAACAAATATGACGTCACTGATAATGAAAGTACGGAAAATAAATCGAGGTTTAAAGTAGCTGCAGATCCTTTAAGGGCCGACAGACCTACTACGGTGAGGCCTCGTTCACTTTTGCACAAGGTTGTTGGAGCATAGGGGCTCATGCTGCGTGTTCCACTGATTATATCATCAAGGGAATAGGAAGGTAAAGATCCTGCAACGAACGAGGGTCTCAATTACATTTCGTGTCGATGGTTAGATTTGTAATTTTTAAATACATTTTCATATCTTTGTATATTGGACAGTGCAATGTCTAGCGGGCTAGCTTCTACGCAGCGCATCGTAAAATTAGCCGAACGGTTTTGGGTTCGAACCCAACCGATTTCGAATTTTGTCCTAGTGGCACTTTGCGCACATCGCCCGAACCCAGTGGACTAATGGGTTAAGAAAAGCATTTTCTAGGTCTCTATCACACACAAACTATACGAGCACTGACAACTAGACATTTGGAGTTGATCTGAGAAAAGCTGACACATCTTCGATATTTTTTTAAATAGCGGCGAACTGAGCATACGTTGTATCTCGTACTAAATCTAGATTTAATATCAATAAACTTCATATTTTATTCCCAATGTTATTACCTGGTATATGCACCATGACCTTCGAGCAGCCGGACCCGCTCACTGGGACCTTCGTGTTGTGCAAGATCACCACTCGATGGCGCGATATGCTCAATGCATCAGCCACAGCTTTAGTGAAGCGATACCTGCGATGCGACGGTTTTGCAAAAATCAATGACTTATTCGTCCAGTTAAGGGGGTGATAACGCGTGGAATATCCTGTAAAATGTTGCGAGCTCGAAACCAACAAAAGAATAAATATATTTAACAAATTCGATTTTTAACCACAAGATAACTGGACTAAAACTGCTAGTGTTGCACTTACTAGGATACAAAATATGATTTTGGTTATTTTTTCTCCTGTGGTGAGACAACAAAGGTCATTATAACATACCAGATGTCTCGAAGTTGTGGCCAAGATGTTGCAATTTGCTGACAATTTCTCTGTCAATTTATATTCACTGGATATATAGGCAGCGGCTATCAATTGCCTTGCCCAATCACATATGTGCCTTAGTATCAAATTCGACACCCTTAAAACCCGCGTCCACACACTCAACATGCATAGATGTATACTACGCAGCGACGTCTCATTCAGGTATCAGGTACAATAGGTACAGTGTATATAAGAACGAAGACTGTGCTCTCCGATCCGCGAATATATATCAAAGAATCCCCTCCAATAAAAGCCACGTTTACTCACCGATCATACACCACAGTGGATGGGAAGGCGAGAGTGGCCGAGGTGTTGGCGCTTTGCACGGGGAGGATATTAGCGCAGCCGATACGAGACGAACCGGAGTTCTCCGCGTGAAATACGATCGAACGTCCTGTCACTGTGGTAACATGGTGTGAACGGATTTAAATCTAAACTTCATACTGGAGGTTAGGATTAGTTGTTGTTCGATATATTAACAGTCAGATATCTGCAGTATTGAAGGGGATTTAAGCTTTGCCTTTGCGCATATGGTGATCTAACAATTGACCATTGTTTGGCAGGTTCCTACATATTCATGGCCGTCGCCCTCTGCAGAATAGAGATACTCAAATATATTGATATAAGCGCAGTCACCTAAAAGTCTAAATAGAATTTAACGAGAACGCGGCTGGATTTAAATCTGCAACCAGGAAACTACCAATAAACATTGAGTAAGTCACGTGACCGACTACTATCCCAACTACGTAGATAACTTCTATTGAACTAGAGAATCAGTCGAGACGCTGGTGTCTCAAAACCAGTCTTTAGCAAGTCGACTGTGCCAGTCATTAAACGGGCGTTCATGAGCCACTGGTTTTATCGGATAAATGCAGCAACATACACAACTGTACAACTTACTGCAATAGCTCAGTATTCAACTGTGATCACGAGGTTACATGTTGCATAGCCGTGTTACGCTTATTCAGATGGTGTGTCGTACTTACCAGTCTTGTCTGTGCTCAGCGGAAGATCAACGTCAACAAAGAGCTTTCTACCGCCACCTATGTTGAGTTTAGCCTGTAATGCATAAAATACATTTTAGCTGGAAAGCAAAATGTCACACATTTTATATTTAAAAAAAGGAAAAGTGAGCAATCACATAAAAGTGCAGCGTATTATTAAAATCATAATAAGCATCGAACAAATCAAGAAGAAATAGCAGACACTGTGGGTTTGAGCGGGGTCAGCTTCAGTGGAAGTAAATGACATTTGCGTTTTTTGTCCCGCGGCCACAACCCCTAAGATAAGTAAGAAATTGTAAAGCACACAAACCCTCATTCACCTTCCTTCTTTCAACTCAAAACAAATTCCACTAACGCACCTCCACAGTATCCACTTACATGTTTGTTGCTGAGATCGCCAAGTTCGCATGCAAGCGGTTGGTTCCTGGTACACTTGTTCGTTCCAGCGTAATTCGCACTGTTAACCGGGGCGCCGTACGGGTTGTAGTGGCCTATGATGGTGGAAGAATTCAAAGTTCGGTATGAATATACATCAATGAGCTTGGTGTACATGAATAGACACCCTTCTATTCTTGTCTGGGGGAATTTCCCGGATCTGAGACCAAAATACACAGTTCAAGTTCTGTCAATTGTAAAAATATAATCTCACGCAGTATCGCTATTGCATTAAGTTACTTGCCTAATTCACCGGTAGCTACGAACGGTAAGTGTTTGCGTTATAGTTTTCCTTGGAAAGTTCCATTTTAATCCAACAGAGGAAGAAAACGACCAAGTAAATGAACATTGGCATAATATGGACTTATAACTTCCCAATTGGGTGTATTTATGGGTGCATTCGTAGGGGCGGAGGTATTTTAATCCATTAAACACCGTGCAATTGGTTGAAAATTGACAAAAAATCAAATATTGAACATAGTAAACATTTACCGGTTATTGTCGAAGATGTTTGGACAATTACCAGATCTTTTTGAATGTTAAAAGTCCAACCATATTTAGGATCTCCTATCATTCTAGTAAGTTGATATGTTCACCACGGATTCCATATTCTTATGAATTATTTTTGTAGATAATGACCGTAGCTATTTTAATGTCTAAATACGACGTGAGGGTAGTTTTTGTTCAACACTTTAGAACACTGGGTCGTGCGTAAGTGCTTTGCCACACTAGCTTGCGACTGGTATTCGGCTGCAATACTGACTCGCAAACTTACCAAGTGCGTCGCTACATTGCGTCTCGTTCATCACGGGGTCAATGTGAACATGCCAGTTGTGGTTGGTCGTCTGCAGAATATATCTAAATTATTTCTATTCAACGGATAACTAAGTTAGGATGACCAGAACTACTGCGGTGTGTTTTATATGGTGGATACATTGGTGTAGTTTTGCTATAATGGGTTTTACACAAATGGCTTACGACAAAAGTACATTGTCTAAGGAGGCAACCGTCTATAGCTTATATTAGCGAACGGTTGGTTTTAACCTTATTACTTTCCCACTGACAGTCTGGTACCATCTAGTCAACTGACCATGCCAGGCTAACAATACATTTAACACGTTACGTACCGTTACCCCTAGGTTAGTGCCGGAGTTGAAAATCGAAACTTCCATTGTGGTCGGCGATGAGGATCCATCCTCGTAAATTATTTGTCTCTGCGATGAAAGATGCATAAACCGTGTTGTGCGTTTCAGATAACTTTATTACTAGTCAATCTATTTCTTTATTATGGTGGATTATCATAGGTTTTGGTAAATATATTAGTTTTTTTAGTTGTACTACTGTACGATTCTTCCCTGAAAAAATAAATCAAAAGTGGCACGACTTCTTATTATATGACAATCAACTTAGCAATACCCGGTTTAATATGTATTAACTACATCTTATCTTATAAAATTGTATTGACATAAATTTTAAAAATACTTAATTCCTAAGGTATTATGATATGTGGTAAATTACTGCATCCACATACCAGTTTAATATATCCGGTAAACGCTGAGGCAAAGACCACTTCAGCCATTACCACGTGACCTGTATGACTGTTAGGTTGCTCGAGCAATGAATTGCATTTCCACCTGGAAACATAAATAAAATGTTAAAAATCATGGGGAAATATGTATGCCTGGATGTTTAACGCAGAATTAAAATCCATATTTAATCATCTTGGTTAAAATACGCTTTTTTACTACATAGTGCCCTCTTTAGCCCTGCGGACACATTATATTTATGGAGTCATCAATAGCTTGCCTGTTAATGTGAACCTGATGGTTTCTGGTGCGATAACCAGACTACTGTTTTGCATTCTGTGCTGTGTAAAGACAGTTCTTAAGATTTAATTTTTGTTACCAAAATACTCACGGCGTGCCAGATGCCTTGTGTATGAGCACTGACCGCCCCGCCACACTGACGTCAGTGCTCAGTGGCAAGTTGTGATCACTAGTGGGCGCCAAGGTAAGGGAGGCGAGCGAATTCAAAGTTCCGAATTTGTTGCTGAAATCTCCAACCTCGTACAAGTCCGTGGTACCTTGTGCAGCACTTGGGACTATAGAAGATTGAAAATATGAATGCTAATACGAGATTCTCGTTATTATGGAACTCTAGTGTAAAATGTTAAATAATATGAACAAAAAACACTGGAGCATTAATGAAGGATAGAAACAATATATAATTATTTGGTAACTACTTGGAACACAACACAAAAGTTTCGATTAAGAATATTCATTCAAACAGCATCATCGGCAAGATCAATGCCACCAGCCTAATTGGTTATGTCCCTCCCTGATGTGCAGTATGTATAGCTCATTGCGTAGACGAAGCGATATTTAAGGTTTAAACATCCTAATGTTTACCATTTACCACGGAATTTCGTAGATGAATGTGTTTAACTCCTGGTGTATTGTCCACAGTCACCGATATATGTAGTTATAAAACCATAACCTATGTTTTAAACTATCAAAGATTACTTACCAGGAGAAGGAAATGCAAATGGGCTGTAATGTCCCGATATGACACTTGTTGAACACGCACCAATTCCAACAGATGCTGTGTACAACGGAAGCTCGTGGATATGATATCCACCTGCAGTGCTAGAGAGCCCCGCTAGATTGGCGGTCACCTAATAAAATAAGTCTTATTTAGGGTCTCGTTAAATTTAATACAAGTTGTAAAATTCTTAAATAAAGTTGACTAGGTTATTGGAAGTTTGTTCGGTTGGTAGTTGGAGTAAATATACCAACTTTTAGTCACAGTTGTGTTCTTGGAAAAAACTTCTAACGGCCATGGCCTGGAATGCATTCATATGTTGCACTAAAGGTGCATTATCTCCGGCGTTTACAATACACAGCAGTACAACCCGATCTTTAGACGTGGGGTAATCTGACGATTTACAGTGTCATGACGTCCCTGGTGTTTCTCCGAGGATAAAAAGAAGCATTTTTATCTTTCTACCGCGAAGGCGTGATCCAATGCCACTGAAAGCCATTCTCTTATTTGATCAAAACTTACAACTGCTGGTGTGAATTCGTTGTCTTGGGTAATAGTTATCTTGCCGGTGACTGTTCCGTCAGCGCTGTCTCCACTCCAAGTGTCGGTTTGCGTTTCAACCTTGGATGGTCGGACCAGGGTAATGTTCGCGCAAGCATATCGTTGCGCACCGAGGCCAAATTGATGGATGACAACCGATCTACACAATTGAGGGTGAACATAGTTTAGCGGTGACTATGATATTGGCGTCATTTAACCTAAAGAGTACAATGTAGCAACCCAACTATGGTAATAGGCAGGTTGTTTAGTGGTAGGCTAATTGAGATCCTACAGTTGTAGTTAAATCTATTAATCCACTGAGTTCAGGTAATATACGCTAAACCTGCAAAGCCATCCGGTTGATCGAGGATACGTATTTTAGCAAAGTCCTGTACGAGCAGAATTCATTTAGTTTTAAATCGCTGTGACAAGCCACCTTCCAATCATACCTTCCGATAATATTGAAGGATCCACTCAGATGAAGATAGGGGTCGGTGTAGAAGAATTTACTTCCAGCTGCGTTGACAGAGGAGAATATGGTTAACGCTTCATTCCGACCAGTGATGTCCCCGAGCTCGCATCGGAAAGGATCGGTGGACGAACATAGTTTCGTGTAGTTCCCATCGGTTGACACCTAGTGTTGAAAGGTTTCAATTTGAAAGCAGAATACAGTGGTCGGGTGGCTCAGTCATAAGACAGACAAAATCTTGCTTGATGTTCGAAAAAAAACTCACACGGCGATATAAATTAATGGACCGTTAAACTAATGGGCTTAAGAAAACTAGTAACGTCTCAATTCCATACACCACACTGCAACTGTTCCAGTACTTCAATTTAATAAGAATGTATTTTAACCACTTACCCCGGTTGGGTTGTAGTGGGGACCGGCACTGACACAGTCGTTACCAAGTGGGTATTGGTGGACGTGAAAGTTATGCCATACAGATGAAGCGTGGTTCTGTAGAAATGAAATGTTATCAATAAATATGCTTAATGACGTTAGATAGTTTGCTGACAAAAAAGAGAGAGGTAACGTGCACTAGAACACCATCACGGTATTGATCACATATAATGTACCTGCAAATATGGTATAATAATATACACCAGCCGGTGAAGTCGGTTGTGGTGTTGAGCGTGGGACTTGCAGACGTTGTCTGATGCAATGGATTAATAGGACAAACTAATATCGCTTTGGTAACCGGACCGTTGACGCGAGGTGATCTTGACGATTGTCTACTTTATAACACCCTTTTTGTCTACCATTTACAAGCTTACAATAACAGTTTTTATTATCGAGAATAAGATTATCATTTATTATGATATTTGAATTTGCGATTTACCCATCTATCGCACTATGTATATTTGCACCATATGTTATTTGCCATTTAACTGATTACTCTTCTATTTTTATTCTTTGCGCCTATTATTGATGTGTATGCTATCCGATTACTGTCGTATGTTTATATTATATGCGAAATTTTAATAATGTATAGGTCTAGTATTTCATATTAATAACTGTAGACAAGAATGATTTATTATAGAAATTAACTCGAGCAAATTTTATGTGTACATGTTTATTTGAAATTTAACAAAATGCATATATATATTAATAAAGAATATACCATTTTAAACACAATTTAAAGCTAACACGGCATTAGATATGAAAAGGAATGGATTTTTCACTAACCCGTTTAAATCATCGATGGTAAAAAATACCCAAAGTATTAATGATAAACTTTTGTTTGGCGGCGTTTTTAAGTTTTTGTCACTGCATTGACGGAGATTTCGTCTTTTCTGCATTTATTATAATCACGTAAGTAAGTGCCGTTTCGAATAGTATGTGCTGATGCTTAGACCGATTATCTATCTGGCCGTTGGCACATATAGCTTAATCACATTATCCTATTATCCACACAAATACATACATAATAAAAATGCTTATCTTGATTGTATGGACATAATCACATTTATGGCTCAAAGACGCATTACTAGAACAGACAATCAACGTGTGAATGGTTGTTTATAAACGTTGACAATCAAACAATGAAACTATCAACGCGTGAAAGGTATTTATGACGATACAATCAAAATATGGGAAGAAATTTAAAAATACATTTAAATACCAACTACTTTATTGGGAAATAGTCAACCTTTTTTTTCATCAATACTAAATTTAAAATAATTTCGCTTGTTTGTGCCAACAAACCAAATAGGAGAGGTAACCGGATTTCCGTTAATTAACTTGGCAGACTTCACGGATGCGCGTTGAAGTTTTACGGAAAGATCGTAGCGCAATTTCAAATATTTGGAATTTAGAACTGTATCCGAACGACTGGTCATAGATAGAATATGATTGTAGCTAGAGCACATAACGTATAATCACTACTTATAAAACCCGATACACCAAATTAAGATCGGTTAAACAATTAGTTTCATGGATCCGGGGATTTCCCTAACGTGGACCACCAAGTAATGGGCAGGCACCATATAATTTAGCGCAAAGTTCCTTGGGATACGTTTTGGTGGCAAGGTATGTTCACTAAAGCGCTAAGAAGCAAAATACGGAAAAACAAGAACTTCTGAAGTAATATATAACGACCGGGAATAAGTGTAACGCTTCAATGCCGGCGAAAGGTCGCAAACACATGAATCAAGAGAAATTCCAAATAATTAGATTCCCCTGAGCCAGGGGTGGGTAACTTCTCTAGTAGGGGTGTCAGATGTGGGAAAATGAAGTCCTTGGTGGGCCGGATTATTACATGAATACTATTCAATATCTTAACCACATATTTAATTACTAATGCAAGGACCACATTTCAGGGTATATATTTAGTTTTTTAAATCTCTCACAAGCTGGACTTGGCCAGCGGGCCGTATGTTGCACATACCTGCCCCAAGCCCACGCACACTGATCATAATACCTCGGGAAATATTTACCGTGTTAGCCATGGCACCGAATACGATGGTGGGTGCTGTAGCGTCACCAGCTGGTTGTTGGAAATACATGGTACCGTAGGCAGGTTGCTTGAACCGCGCCACAGCAGTTATCACTGGAACATTGTATGCGATGTTGGCGCATGCATACCTGCAATCGCATTTATTGTAAGGAATGTACTGAAATGCTAAATCTGTTCGTGCACTTGTATAGCTTACTGATTTCCAACAGTTTCAACAAAAATGATAAAAGGGTGAGGTCACACAAAGTTAATCATGCCAGAAACACCAGGAATCGGCACCACATTATACCCAAAGTCGGCTTGCATTACAGCAATATGAATATTATTGCTCCAACTTTGGAAGGAATTAATTGAAAACACGGCTTGAAAGGAGACACAATAGCGTATAAATGATAAAGGCGAAGATCGAACATGAAACCCGTCAAGCCATTACCACTTACCACCACGTTATGTGAGTGAGAAACAGAAAACTTTGAGATCGGGATTTCCAGTGGTTTGAATGGGTTGAACAAAATGATTAGACACCAGATATCCGTCGTTATTTCCACACAACAAAATCTCGAATGCAGGCACAAGGCAATATGAAGTATACGTATAACTCACTGCAAGTCTTTATATAGACATAAATGTGTGATGGATCCATGCTCACCTGGTGCTATCCGACTTATGAAATACAACAGAGCGCCCAATCACGCTATGAGGACCATACAAAGGCAAATTCCAATCGACATAGCTCATTTCGAATGAAGAGGTGTTTATGTTTCCGTGCTTTCCGCTTAAATCACCTGGTTATGAAAATTAATAAAACAATTGACACGACGGTTATTTAAACAAATACCACCTTTACAGGGTGTATATTATGAAGGAGGGTTGAACGGATAAATTAAATATATTTGAGAACACCAAGAAACCGCCAAACGTACTTCATCACTTTACATCATTATTTATTTTAATAACATTACCTAAACTTGATAATAAAATTATCAAAAAGTTATCAATAAATGCCAATAATAAGTCCCACTAGAAGTGAAATCTTAATATCCTATTCTATCCCAAGTCTAATCAGATTTAATAATAGCGTGCGGAAATAACAAATGACAAAAATGTCACCCAATGTGAGCCCAGAATCGGTTTCTTATCGAATTTGCTAAGAAAGTCACTCCCACCTATCTCGTATTGATCATCCGATCCTTCAGTTGTCCGCATAAACGACGAGTCCAACGGACCCACAGGTGACGCTTGGAACGGGTTGAAGTGTCCAAGGACATTGTCGAAGCTGCATCGGTTCTCGTTCATCAGCAAGCGTTGAGGTACGGGGTTCTTGTGTACGTGGTATGTCGCTGGTAATATCTGAGAGATAGGATTTATATAGCGACGTGCAAAAACCACCGAAACACGTTCTATAAACGCCATCAAGCAATTTTAAAAATTTGTGCAAAGCATAGCAAAGTTTGGAATTCGTACAACTGATGTGTACCACTCTATCAGGATCACTATACAAAACATATGCAACATGGTGCTGATGAATTACGTGTTGCTGTAAAGAAGTCTACTTTCCAATACCCAGTAATTAATGTTTAAATATCGCGAGCAATTACGTTGTGATAAAACTGAGCAAATGGAGCAATTTGCCGCTTAGAAATTGTGAATATCATTACTAAAACAGATTCCAAAGGCTTTTTTGAAGAAATCCTCATTAATATAAGCCTAGTTGTAAAAGTACTAATTGTATATGTGTTTTAAAAACCTGTCTACTAAAGAATGTCGTTTAAGCTTACAAAAAGTTACAAATATACAAGAAACTAGAATTGTCATTGAAGTAACAAATGAACAAAAATGGCTGCAAAGTGTTTTACCCGCTGGTCGACACCGGTTATGTTAATCGCCATCAGCGTCGAATCGAATGGGGAGTTCTGAGTGAAGCTCACTGTTCCTCGGATGTTGTTCCATGCTATTGTCGCCACCCCCGATCTCGGGATCTGCATGTTTATTTTGGTGCAGGCGATGACGTCAGCGCTTGATGACGTAGTAAGGCCCCAGTTTATCTTGACGTCATTAACGCTTGAAATAAAGGAAGACCACATTCGACCTGGAATGAGGATTGATGGAATTAACAAGAGAGGATGGATATTCGTGTTTATTCCAGGTAACCCAGTCGGTATTTTAGGATGTTATATTATTGAACATAATAAGATACATTACTAACTTTTTAATTAACCTAATTTAACAAAATACATTTAATTTCTAATTCAACAAAGTACAATGCAACCAACTAACATAATACAATAAATCTGAATTATTTTGGCCGAGAATACAAATAACAATAAGCATTATATTCACCAATTACTTATGGACCAGCACATATAATTAAGCTACAAGAGTAAATTCAGATAACTAAGTTTTCAGGTTATTATTTTATTTTCTGCTTGAAATTAACAAATTTTCATAATTTTCTGCTTGCAAGCGACAAAAAGCGGAATGACAACCAACCTTGTGCAGCCGGGGAATTCCCTACGCGAATAGAAGGGATGATGTCAGTAGGACCAGATAGTGATGAACAGCGTGTTGAGAATGTTGTCCCGATGCTTCCCCCACTGTAACCCACCATCTTCAAGTCGGTGGTAGCTGTCGGGTTGGCTTGGTTGGTCGAATAGGCGAGGTTTGAGAAAATGTAGATTCCGTTCATTGATTGACGTTTTCTGTGACACAGCATCAAAGACGTTGTCAAAATATAGTTCAATATATGATGCTTATGTCTAACGAATTTAGTTTTACAATTCCTTAACACGATAACTGATTTGATCAGGTGTCTAAAGGAAGAGATGTTGTTCAAACTGGTTTAGTGTCCATTCCTTACGAACGTGTTTTGGCATTCATCCACTTGGATGTAAAAACGCAGTGCACTGTTTTTTAATCGGTCATAGGTTTGAGGCCACGATAGCTGGTACCCAAGACCGTTTCACATAGAATAGGTATATGTATCGGTCGCGTTAACCTTACACGATCGCACAGGGCACTTGTCAGGGCACTAGCTCAGTGACGTGCAAATGTATTAGGCGACATGGACTGACGGTCGATCGATCAATTAAAGAGAAAAATAAATGCGCACGGTAACAAATATTTGTCGTGGTTTATATATTATTTGTTCAATAATCCAGCAGATTTGTAATGTTTACGTTGAGATCGAACAAATATTATTTTCAACAAATTGCTCCCAGAAGGGAAACTGTAGGAAATAATTAAGAAAATCATCTTTTAGTACAAGGTTTGCCATTTAGTCCTGTAAACATATTTGGATATTGTTGGTGCGAATAAAACATATGCGTAATATGTACAACACTGCTTATTGTAGTAAAACGGTAAGAAATAATAATAAACCTATTTATACATTGTTTAACCCTTATTACTTGTTTTAAAACTCGTAAAGTTAATTATAAAGTTTACCCATTTCAAAGAATTAAAAAGATTAATTAAAATGTTATTCTTTGTTTAGTACGGTTAAACACGTGTATTGTTCAAATAATCAAATTTGCCTCGCGCCTAAACAAAAAGTCAACACCAACTGTATTGTTGTGGAGGGTTTACATTTGATTGACAGCTGGGTGGTATAATTAAACATCTTGATCCGTGTACATTAAAATTTAAAAAAAATGCATTCATCAAGATTTTTTAAATTTATCATATTTTTAAACATTTTACCGGAATTAAAAAGCAATAATAATAACCACCAGATAACAAACGCGATGAAATGTGTCGTATATACTTTACACATACATTCTTGCGTGACGCACGGTAAATTGTACTTTTTATTACATTTTCTTTGCTTGAAAAATCCGATAAAGAAAACTCTTATTTTGTTCGCTTAAATGACGCTGTTTGAATTGATTAATTTGCCACAAACAGGAAGGCAATTAGAATTTATATTTAATCTGTCAGACACGGAATATAGGACGTCTATGTCGTCATGGTCCGTTGCACTTATGACCTCATAGACCTTCACTTATGGAGGTCACGGGTGTCCTTCCATACCTTTTAATTTAATTTGCGGCAATTTTGCTGCCACAAATTACAACCGACCACTACAGAAGGGCTTTGAAATAAAGAAATTGCTACAAAACGAGAAATGTTATGTTTTGCCAACGGAAACGCTCGTTTTAACAATAAGGAAATGTAGGTCCTAATAATGTCTACTTGATTAAACAATTTATTAAAATAATTCGACGTAATAAGGTAGATCTGTAGCTACAAAACGTCAATTGAGTAAATTCGCCATTTTCGTATTACGTGTTTAGCTGTATTCGAAAATTTAGCTATTGGCGAACTTGTCCGCATGGGGGAAATGTTGTCCTATTCCATGTGAAGCATAACGGATATTATAACTCATGGAAATAGGATACCGGTGATATATACACCAAGCGTTGAAACGTGTTCAAATGGCGACGTCTGTGTAGTGGGTTTAGCGGCCACGTCTAAATATTCCGAAACTTGATAATTGATTGGGTTTTAGACGTATTTTAACGACTGTCGTTTTGCCGTTTATTCATGTTTTTTTTTAATTTTAACAAACTAAAACTGATTGTGACGTTTCCTAGGATATATACAGAAGATGAACTTGCAATATAACAAGTCTCCATCTTCTTGTTGGAACAACCCAACTGACAAAGTTTAACGCAAGTACAGCCCTGAAAAGCATTCTAGAGAGAGCATGCTGTCTGTGTGTGGGTATGGGAAGGGGACTTACTAGGACCTTCTGTTACTAATTAAAGAAGTAAATAAAGAAAAAAAAATAGTTCATCATGAAAGGGGTGTGATTTTCATGCCTTAAAAGTTTTGAAATATTAACACCTCCGGAGCGTAAATAAAACCACGTCGATTCGCTTGTGCGTGGTCTCTGACGATTTCTTTCCGGGCAGCATGTATCCCTACCATGCAAGAGAAATTTCTTACTCAAACAGCAACTTACAACCATATAAACCAATAATTGTGACAGAATACAACACGTTGACTTACCTCACCCAAACATCACCGGCTATCGGGCCATTGAATATTGCACGGTACGTCACAATAGAGTCGCTTGTTGGCAAAATAACAGCGCAGAGCTTAGCATCAGTGGAGCCACCACTTAGAACAATGGAGCGATGAAAAATGTTGTCTTCCGGTAAGCTGTTCTCGGTAAAAGTTCCGTTCGCAATAAAGCCTTGGGAGGAAGGTGGTTATTAGTAAGATGGATTTTAACATTAACCACCTGATTAATAAAACAGGAACTCCTTAAATCGATTCATCTTTTAAAATCTAGAGCGAAATCAATGTGACAAAGTTTTAAAATGGATTCTGGTTGATAACCTGTTAAAGTCATTTCCCAAAGCAAGTGTTTTCCCTTGTTGCTTCTACCATAAAAAAGTGAAGTTGGTATTTACTAATGAACACTGGTATTCGGACATTGGTGTTCACAATTTACTATTGGTGTTCACAATTTAGTATTGGTGTTCACAAGTTAGTATTGGGTAACGTAATTACCAGATAAAGGCGTGGGGGACGTTCCGAGATTATCACACGCGGTTGTACTCCTTGCTTGGCTGTGGGTATATGGAAAAAGGATGATAAGATTTCAATGTATTTGTACCAATGGGACATCGCCAGCCGTTACAACATGACGCTCGTGATAGTATCCCGTTATGACAGTATAGGTCACCGAACATATTGCAGTCTGAATATATGGCATTACTTTAATTTTTAACGGGAAACACGAACCGGTTTGATCAGGACTTTTATTCGTTACCATTACGCGATCATAACTTTGGAAAAAGGAGGAAACAAAACATCGAATCAAAGGTTGGACTATTAATGATTTGGGTTAAAGTTATGGTTACGTATATACGTTGGTTAAGATATGTATTATAGGGTTGTAACCATAAAAGGTCTAGTTACCCCAAAATGACAGGAAATTCGTATATTTGAGCAACAGTGTAGTTTTGCACAGCGGGTCCTTGGAGATTGACGGTGATTTGCATATTTGGGGCGGCGGGAACGAAATCCACATATCCCTTGTAAGCCTGCATGTTGATTGTGGCTCGGTAGTTTAAGCATTCTCCGAGTTGCAGCACTGGAGTGATAAATTAGGTTCTGGTTACTTGTATGCAAGTATAAAGCCATGAAATACAAGTTAAATCGGCTCAAGTAAGAGTTGTGGGCACAATTGGGTGTGAGAACTGCTTATAAAAACAACCGGTCACGTGAAAAGGTCCAAATTGTGATTATCGGAAACGCAGGCTTTTAACATGGCTGATGTAGAAAAACTTGCCATGGACTGGGTTGCCTTTATAGTGTAATGTCGCCAATATATTTTAGGATACAAATATTCGTACTAAATTTATAAAATCTAAAAAAATGCTCGGTAATTGCCTGAGCGCTGTAACCCGATGAGGTAAGTTACAAACTCGCTCCAGGCAAAACATGACGATGCAACTTGATCGAAATATATTTAGCGCGGTTTCTTGTGATCATAACGTCGTGTCTTATATGATTAGCGTCTGTACCAACGTGACTAACCGTGTCTGTGTCTATAAATATCATTAGATTCGAAAAATTACTTTGTGTTTTGCACAGCATGATTTAATCAATGTCGCACATACACCTTTCGGCTACGTCACCGCGTAACAAAATGTATTTTAATACATCGCGACGTAGAAAATGTATTTTTTGAAATATTTTGGGCAGTACATTTAAACCTGTTTAGAGTGAAGTTTCCACTTTTATAATTGTGCGTGTCGTGTAACACTTACACTTGTGCATTGCCTTATATAACTGCATGAGGCGTTGGAACAATCGTCAGATTACCTTGCTTTTATGCGAGGAGCGTTATCACACGGTTGGCTGACGGTTTACTGCGCGCTTGGGTTACCGGAGCTATTGCAGTTTGTTGTGTATGCTCAATGCGTTTCTTTAGTTTTAGTTTAACCCATTAACTGCCCGTTAAGTAGGTGTGATCTATACGATTATCGTAATGAATAAACGGGTTTTACTAAAACCTAAGGAACGTCTCAAGGCCACTGTCGATTGTGCTCAACGCTCTGGTTGCGCAGAAATAGGTTCCAAGGTTATTCCATACAATACACAAGGTCGAATACAAATCCGATGTGTGCAGCTTGGTCACCTTTGTGAAATTTGAGATAATGGTAATGACGTCACAAAAGGACGTCTATACACGGAACCCACACAATCCGAGTGCTCAGCCATTTATCAAGCTTGTTACCTTACGAATATTAACCATATTACGTAATATAATTAGAGCTACTAGCTGCAGTGTGTTGTATGTAGTTAATAGCTTCGTACTATTTTAGTTTAAACAATTAAAACACTGTATAAACTATCTCGCCTTGGCCAATAAGTTAACAACCAACCTACATACCGCGGGGACGCACTATGTAAACGATATTACAATGAATGCAGTAGTTTTAAATGAAACACCATCAACTTACACAGATTCGTATTTGGATTATTGCTCTACCAACACGATATGTGCAGAAAAGTTAGACAAAACACACATCGAGACGCCCCACTGAAGACGACTAGGAAAAAGCTGTCTCACTCTTCTCGCCACGACAACATTTTATATCGAATTACGAAGTCGGATCGGTCATACTAAGAGAGCGTTAACTCTACGGGTATGTAATGTCTGTAGGAATATTTCGAATTCCACAGGGTTGACAAGGAGGCATCAAGTGGCTTTCAATTCAGCACTTTCGAGTTGTAGAGAACCAATCATTAAACGTCATATGTCAGCCAAAACACTCTTTAACGAGAATGATTCGCCATAGAGACCGGACAATATTTCATCTTTGGTGTTCAAATCGTTAAATATTATGAAAGTTTCAAGGGAATTTGGAATTGGTAGAAGGTGTCATCTCATATTAATTTACATAAAGGGTAACTAATAAAACCCCAGCTTCTAAAAACATTTTTATATATTTGTAAAATTAGTCAAGTAGTTTAAGTTTTAAAATAAGCAACCACGTTGCAAATGAATTACGCGCAGCCGGTTTTAGAATTGTCCCGTAAGTTCCATTCATTTGAACAGATTGTTCACAGTTACACCATCTTACCTGCAAGCACAGTGAGAAGAACTTGAAGCATTTTGTATCCGAAGTCAAAAGTTTAATCACCTAACTGCCCTGTAGACGTTACAAATTCTATGGTTAATGTTTTTTGTTCCTTTTTCACTTGAATTACTTTTCTTTTACAGAACGAATCATGAAGATAAAAACATATACACAAATTAAAATAACATTCTGTCTTAAATCAGTCTATAAACCGCATAACGATTTGTGCTTGTAAGTCACAACAATATCTGGCCCTCCTCGCGTAATTAGATCGGTTGTAGTTTTAACCTGTCAGCTGTGCTACGATGCCTTTTCTCTTCTAAACAGGAAGAATTCGCCGACTCCAATAACAGAAAAAGGTTATACGAGAAGGATATAAGGAGAAGATCTTGTAAGCGGTTTCATGTCGTTCTCTTTCGGTTCTCTCTGGGAGGTTGTAAAGCCGCTATCTTGCGCGATCTTGCGGTTCTATCGGAGTTACTACGAAGACAAATTTTCGGGCGATACAGATCTGCTTCATAGATGACATACTAACCTGACTAACCCGTATACCGGGAACTTAAATTAATATAAAAACAATTTGTACGCCTTGAATCATTTACCAACGTAATCATCTAATTCTAACGCCAACACTCTGCTGTTTCGGAAAATACTAGAATTTTGTAGGTCGTTACTCTACTTAAATAGATAACCGCTAATAAGGGGGAGCGAATTATTTAAGAATTTTGGATGATGGAACCAAAACTACCCGAACAGGAATCTTTACACGAATCTGCTGCGTGGATACTCGGAGAGTATCCTTCATCGCCCGCCTAGTACGGATATTATCGAAAGTGTTAAGTCTCTTCTACATTGTATGTTTTAGTCTAAGACTAGCGACTCGAGTTTCACATTTAATTTCGGCTTATTTGATTCTTAATAAACAAAGTCCCAACATCCAAGTTTAACTTGCATAATATATTCACCGGTTATTGTTATATGTAGTTACCATTACCAATGCATTACGTCATCCTTCCGCGTGTTAAGGGAGACGACGTGTATCGCATTAAACACGAATATTGGCTTGCAGTGCAGTTCGTCCCTTCCTGCCCGGCAGTTCACATTACGTCATTTCAACGTCATATCGCGTTTTGTTTTAGCGATTTTCTGGTCGCAGCAAGAGCGGTCAACCTAAACGGAAGGTCATCCGAAGTTTGTTTAGGTTTTGATTTGCATAATTTGCCAAATGCGGATGCCTTACTTACAAGCAATGTGAAATCCACTTAAATGTGTTTCACCTAAAATCGACAAGTAATGTGATCTCCTCTAAGGCGAAGGTCAGTTCGACCTTGTACTTATAGCATTTTTAACCAACTCTCCCTAGCCTTAATAATGAGCGAGAAGTGAATAATGAGTGATGTACGTCCACTAAGCTGTGCTGACCTTTCTTATAAAATCACCATCTGAGCCCTTTCGTGCAAATGGTTGGCTGGTTGCGGCGCATTTTTAGAAATACCGCGGCTAGTAAGAGGATGACCGTAGAAAGCATGCAAACTATGCCAACTCTGATATATTACCTGCGGAACAACTAAAAACTGGATATTTCAACTACGCTTGTACTAAATTGCTTCATCAAGAACAACTAATAAGCAGTATGCTTGTCTATCAGTTCAACATTAGAGCAAGCAGGACGCTTGTTTTGACACAAGAGAGTTCACAATTTATAAGCTGCACAAGTTTATTTAAGCGGTCGTCATAAAACTCAAATGTTGATTTACTATTCTTGCGTTATATATAGTACTTAGGTTGGGTTGTTTACGTATCTTTGAATCATCAGGTTGTTGTTGTAAAACACACCGGTTAACTATACGATGCTTGCATTAGTAGGGCTAGTGCTTCCTGGCTTACTGTTTGTGAACAAATGAAACCGGTTGCCCAGCGGTCTTATTTAATACAGCGTCTTGCAATTCAGCCCACACAAATTATAACAATCGAGAAACGCCCTCGCGGAAAAGTCGGCCACAATGCGATAAAGCGTCTATAATTGGAACCGCCTCATTTATAATTGAGTAGCCAGACTGTCGAGGGTTATCACTCAAATTAACGATTTAAAATATTTTGACACATCACGCTTTTCTAACTATTAACAATCTGTATGCGCGCGAATTTATTGGACGTCCCTAAGCTTAGTTTAATAGGGATTTAATCACATCTAGTTAAGCTAATGCAACGTATCGGTCTAATTTAGGGTAACTCTTGCGTTTAATTGTCGCTTCGTGAAGCTGGTATACGAACTTTCCCTGACCTTGGATATCATCAAGTTACGTCACGATACTACATTATTCGTTCACACAGACAAGTACATGCATAACACGCTTATTATGTAAGCGCGAGGTTAAACACAATCAACTTCGTACTTGAATTGCAATTCAGGTTTCGACCAACAAATACAGTAGATAGCTTACTATGTGAGTAGAATTATCTTGCAGTTTGTCATTATAGAATAACTATATCCGGAACATTGCAATGTTTTGAGCAACACCGCCAAAACAAATACAATGCATGGTAATGTAAACAACAGACGTTGCCATTAAACGTAATATTAAAAAAAAGTTTGAAAATTAGGTAAATCGACGTTAACAAAAAGCAGTAAAGTAAGCAATATTTTAATCTGACAAATAAATTGGTTTTGTACTTTTGAATTGTGCATTTGACGACGGGTTTCTGGTTTTGTGTGTATTTTATTGCGGTTTAAATAAAAGGAATTAAAAGGCGATCAACCCGAGCTTGAAGTCTGGTTTAAGACAATAAGGTGAAAAAATTAAATTGAAATTATATTTATGGTTAAAAAGAACCCTTAAATGTACATGGTCTATAGACGCAGCTGTCTAATAATATATAGGAGAAGCATAAAGGTCATGGTTATCCCACCGGTTAACCGACCCTTTAATGTGGGGTTTCCCCTTTTCTGTCAACTATGCTTTAGCCCCAAAAATACTTAATGTATAGAACTTTGTTAAAATAATCTCATAAACACACAAGATCATCTTTAGTATACATTTGGTATAATATATCGGTCGCGTTAATTCGGCGACTTGACCGCACACACTACTCCATATGGAATGTTGGACATTCTGTTGACTCGGTGTAAAATCACAATCACAATACGTAACAACTCTACATAAGCATTAAGACTGTTTTCGTCTTTGTTGCAATGATTGCTTACCGTATTAAGTTTTATTCCCAATATAAATATT
>CH001825.1:0-20086 GCA_000149265.1 Ciona savignyi | reverse complement strand
TGCAAATCTTGTTTAACCTGTCAATACTAACAACAATATACATTGTTTATAATTTCTGGCTTCGTTTCAAAGCAGTAATGGCCATTGAGGGCGTTTTAATATCAATTCCTGTATAGATGAATTGATCGCGCTGATCTATTGGACACACCGAAGCGTGCTTTCAATGTCAATGCGATCTTGCGGTTATAACTTTCGTATTATGCAGTAATATCCACAAGATAATTCTACTGAACGATCTTTCAAAATATAATATAAATTAGTATTAATTATTGATATAATATAAAATACACGACTTTATCAAATGTGACCAACTACACTACCACGCTATCCCTGTTGCTGACTGAACGAAACGTCTCACCAACTTGTAAATCACGATGACGTAGGGATTCTGTATGCGCGGCGCGGGTAATTATTTAATGCATCGACACGTCACATGAAGATTAAGTAGTCAAGGCGGCCATGACGTATTTAGCTCGTATATAGATTGTAGAATCTCGTATATAGATTGTAGAAAACTCGTATATAGATTGTAGAAAACTCGTATATAGATTGTAGAAAGCTCGTATATAGATTGTAGAATCAAAACCCGCCTTTGTTGAGGAGCGTAGGCAACAGACTTTTATATCCAAAAACATTATTCTTTATGCATGGGGTTACTGAAAGAAATGCTTATAGCACAATTTACTTTAAAAGCGGCGGGATCGTGTGACACAATGGTTAGATATTTAAAAATGACGTGAAATGCCAAATTAGGAAAGTCCGGAAAAGGAAGAAACGATAGTCGTCTAAATATCAATTATGATTATAATTTATGAACATCAGCAAAAACGTGATAGCAAAGTTCAAAAAACGTTAAATTACGATTTATAACAAAAACGAGAGTAAAATAAAACTGACAAATAAGAGATTGAAAAAAGGTATTTGTAAACAAGGATTAATTTATTTAACATTATGACACCAGAACGAACGAAATTTTGTTTCGGGTTAGATTTTGAACTTATGACGGGCTCATCGCCACGACCGTTTTTGTATTAAAATCGGTATATGTATCGGTTGTGTTAACCATTTGAGTTCTATCTAATTGAAGGATCTGACGATTGCCCGTTTGTTAACGCCCTTGCGTTTACCCATTTGCGGGAATAAACATGAATGTCCTATCTTTAGGAGACGTTCAACTAAACTGACCTCACAAAAACGACCGTCACTCAAAATCCTGACATAGGAAGTCTTAGATTTTTTCACAATTTAAAATTGAAGCTTGGATCTACAACCAAAACTCAAAACCCTCCAAAATTTTGCCTAAAAATATTTTGAGCCAATACCCCTTCGTACATCGGCAACTTTTTCCCAACAAAACAGCTAGCAGATGCACAATCAACACCTTTATTCCACAAAGCACTGTTCCACGATTACAAAACTTTACAGCTAAACGAGAACACCGGCGCGCAGCCTAACACATGCTGCTTTCAACCGAACAAACATTAGGGAATCACCACCATTGTTACTCAGCAAAACACTCGTTTAAAAACAATGATTAATGGAGGGTACCAATCGTCACATTCTGCCGTTCATAGAGGTCTAAATTGGTTATACGCCATCTTAAGTCCCCAATTTCTCCATGTGTCAGTTTCCTTTTATGGGGTTTTCCCCAGATGTTTAGTTTCGTAAACAAATCAGCACTTTGACCCGAGTAACGTTGGTAGAATTAGAATTCAAATATCATTGACATATAAATAAATATTTTAACACTCGACAATTAAAATTACACATTAACTTAAAGTTCTGAATATACTGACCAAACATAAAAAAAAATATATTAATTCTTAAAACACCCATTAAAAAGTTAAAATTGTGAGTTCCAGTTTTCTAAATCCTACCAACGGTAGTTGGGTTAAAGTGCTACTGGGTTTGCAAAATACGTTTGCAGCATTTATTTATATTTTTTAAAATCTAGTTAACAAGACAGTTTTTTTATTGGTTTGATAATTTCTGTTTAATGTTTAATATAGCAAATTTCATCTTAGGTGTATTACTTTGATCCAAAGAATTAAAACCGTCTTCGTTCTAAATTGCATTTCCTATGCAATACAAATTAATATTAGCATATCTACAGGCACATCTAGTGGAAGAGGGAAAACTTCTGACTATATTTAACTTAGTAAGCTTTTACTGTTGCTAACACATGTTTGTAATAAAAAATATAGGTATGACTTTATATAATTGTAAAATTATAGGTTAGGATAGGATATCATGTTTATTCACATGAATGGAAAAAACCGTGTATGATCCACATGTTCCTTCAATTGGTTTTTGTAGCTCAGCACTCTATTAATTGCTGTTGTTCTCGGTCTTATTTGACTAGTCCCATTTGAAAATGACATGTCATGTGTGATGCAGAAATATTAAGCTGTCTCATTTTTATTGTTGCAAAGCCATGCAGTGCAATTATGATTGTGTGTTTCGGTAAAACTTATTGTTATTGCACTTCCATTGCACACTTGACTGTCAAAACAAGGTACAACCAAATAGAACAGAAAATCATGCAAATAAATAATCATTGTAATGAAAGATCATTGTCTAAAATATCCAAATAACTAAATTAACAACATAGAAATAAAAACAAAATTTTACAATTGTTTAAATAATAGACCAACAGCATATGACAAAAGATGCAATTTAATTGGCTTGTTATAGAATCTTTCCCTAATAAGGTGGATATCTTAATTATAAGACTTATTTTTTTGTTATTTTCACCTAAATAGATGGAAGAAAATCGACTGATAAAAAATATACATTTTAAAGTTTAAATAGCTAATTGTTAGCATATATTTGTTTTTATTTATATTTAATGCAATATACACACCCAATAAAATTGTAGTTACTCATTTGTAATATTATATTTATTATTTTAATGTAAATGTATTCAATATATTTAAATTTGTTAATGTTAAAACTGTCTGACCCCTAATACTGTTGTGGTTATGTTACATTATAGTTTATTCTCTTTTCAACAAACTAAATTAAAACTTTTTGGTTTTTATTTGTTGTCGTCCAGTTTTGTTGTAGTATCTTGCCACTCTTTTTAAGTTTCGTGTTTTGATTAATTTTAGTATATTTTGTCAATATTTTCAAATATTGATGGTAAATGCTGCTACAGTCTAAATCTAGCCTAACAAACCCCATACATGTGATTGTGTGAATGTCATGTCACTCATTTAACTTACCCACAGGTCCACCTTGCTGTAGGGATTTAGTAATATAAAATTTAGGGTTTTAGTAAGTTTTAGTATGGGTTTTTTTAGTAAGTTTTAGTATGGGTTTTTTTAGTAAGTTTTAGTATGGTTTTTTTTAGTAAGTTTTAGTATGGGTTTTAGTAAGTTATAAGGTTTTCAAACGGGTCCATTTGTAAAAATGTAGGTTTAATTTTAAAGGAAAAAATAACTTTTTAGTTAAAACCTATATTATTTAAATGTTAAGTTGTTTACCAACATTATTTGTTACATGTTTACTAAGATATTCTTAGTTGCAACATAGAACATGTTGCCCTGCTACATCTGGTAAGTATGTAGAATGGGACCAATTTAACCAAGACTTGCTAGCTGCATGTTGTTTTTAAATAGGGGCAACACTAAAAGGAGGGAAAGGGGGGAAAAGGAAGGAGGGAAACTGCTCACTAAAACTATAATAACTAAATTGTAACCCTACTCTAAACACTATTTTCAACCCCATAACTAACCCAACCCAATGTTTAAAACTAACTACAATGGCCTAATCTTCAGTTTAGTGTGCAGTTTCCCTCCTTCCATCGTTTTAGTTTTATCCCTGAAGAGCTCGTGTTGGCCCGTCTGTAGCGGCTACCCAGGAAATAATGTTTACCTATCTTGTTTGGTTGGTATCGCTTTGACTTATTAACCAACGTGTAGTAAACGTTTAAGAAGAGTCAGCAAAGTCGTAGTATGCCTGTATTATATGTGTTAACATTCTATTTCCCATATTGAGTATTTTTGTATAAAATATTTATAGTTTTGTGCAGTAAATAGGTGATACAGGTTGTTTACTTGTAAAAATTGCAACGATGGATAACCTAAGCGCAGTGCTGTACAAAAAGCGAGATGAAATACCTCAGTGCGACATCGTGCTTGAAAATCGCGAGGTTGTAGAGCCAGGCCCGAATGACGTAATGCTACAAATGCATTCGGTCGGTATATGTGGTTCGGACATTCATTACTGGGTGCACGGCCGAATTGGAGATTTTATCGTCAAGGATCCGATGGTTATTGGTCACGAAGCTGCCGGACGAGTCGTTAAATGTGGATCCAATGTGTCGCACTTAAAACCCGGCGATAGGGTAGCCATTGAGCCTGGCTACCCGTTAAAAAATGACGATTTCTGCAAGAGAGGCCGGTACAACTTGAGCGAAGTTTACTTTTGTGCCACTCCCCCTGACCACGGCAACTTGTCAAGGTTCTACACTCACAACGCAGATTTCTGCTTCAAGCTTCCCGACAATGTGACTTACGAGGAAGGTGCTCTGATCGAACCTCTTTCCGTGGGAATCCACGCTTGCCGCAGAGCTGAGATCACTCTCGGTCATAACGTGTTCATCTGCGGTGCTGGACCTATTGGATTGGTATCTCTGCTTGTTGCAAAAGCAATGGGGGCCTCGAAAATCGTAATTTCGGATTTGTTTGAAAAGCGGCTCGAAGTAGCAAAACAGATTGGAGCTGACTACATCGTTAAGGTTGATAGAGGTGACGATTCAAAGCAAATCGCGGCTAAAGTCGAAGCACTGTTGGGCGAGAAGCCGGACCGTACAATCGAATGCACCGGTGCCGAGTCTGCAATCCAGTCAGGTATCTACGCCCACAAAATCCGGCGGTTGCTTGTTGTTAGTAGGTCTCGGCCCTGCAATGGTTAACGTGCCCATTGTGAACGCAGCAGTCCGCGAAGTTGACATTAGAGGTGTTTTCAGGTATTGCAATACTTACCCCACAGCTATCCAGATGTTATCTTCCAAGCAAGTCGATGTAACGCCACTCGTCACACACCGCTTTGCGCTCGAAGAGACGCAGAAAGCGTTTGAGGTCACCAGGTCTGGGGAAGGAATTAAAGTGATGCTGAAATGCGATCCTAACGACCAAAATCCATAAAGAAAAGATAAATAAAACATCACTAATTCTCCCGTTAAAGATTACATAATATTCTCTATATTTATAATATATCCAATCATACATATTTGTAAATAGCTGTAAAAGTTCAAAATGCTGCATTTGTTTTGTATTCAATCATGCACCTTACAAGTAATTGCGAACTATTCATCATTTTTATTTTGTAATTTTCATCTAATATTTATGACGGTGTTAACAAAATATTCATCCGCGAAACACACATTTGTGTTTCTCAGCATATGCGAACAGTATAGCAAAATATGTATATTTAATTGTTTCAATAAATTAAGATTTATTTGACAAGATTAAATGATTGTACGGTGGTAAAATATGGTGTATAGTGCTTTTATTTAAAACGGCAGTGGTTAAACTTTATAATTAGATAAGGATAGGATATTTATGTATATCCCCGTAAATGGGAAAACGGACAATCGTCAGATCACCCCGCGTCTACTTTTCCGGAGTCATTGCAGTGTGTTTTACACGTTCCTTTAATTTAGTAGAACCCATTAATTAGCTAGGTTCAGGCAATGGCCGTTAAGTGACTTGCCCAAGAATACAATGGACTTTATAGCGACCAGTTTCGCACCTACAACCCTTCGGCTGAAAGGCGACGCACTAAGCCAGCAGACTAAAGCTGAAAAAATGATGTATAGTACAAAATAAATAAGTAGAAAGTCGGCCAAATCTATCCACATAAATTTGTTATTCCACACATTTTAATCCCGTGTGTAAACAACAATAGATTGGCCGAATGGTTAACGCGACCGATACATACACCTACTCTCATACAAAAAAAACGGTCGTGGTGACGAGCCCATACAATACAATACAATTTTTATTTTTGTTTCTTTCGCTGCAGCGTTTACCACCAACAATTTGAAAATCCAACAATTGACCAAAAAAACCATCATGGATTCGAAACTGAGCTCGGTTAAAAAAGGGCCCATCATAAATTCGAATTTTTGCACGATTAAAAAAAAACAACAACAATAGATTGTCAAAACACAGATTGTAAGTTTAACTTTATTTTTCAACGATTCATTTAAATACAGTGAAACGATGCAGACTCCGTTTGATTAATGCCGTATTAACCAAGGGTATATTTGATAAATATGTGTCCAAATGAAGATCTAATTAAATTTGAATTATTTTAACATACACAGAATTACGTGTTGTTGTCCCCACTTTATAAAAAAAAATATCGCAGCGCATGAATCGTTGTAAACTACAACTGGCACGAATTTTGAACTTAACTTCGGTTTGGATTCCTGAATGATTCTGTGGAAAAAGTAAAAGAACATTAACCAAACAAATTTTACAAGCCTTTTTTATTTTTTTATCGTCATGCCACTTTATCTTTTTAAACTTTAACACCCAGCCAACTACAGTTGCTGCAGATTGCGTACTGTCCAGGGAACAGTTATAATAGTGTCGAATTACGTTTTCTTTCAGAACCAGTCATTCATCGTTTCTATTGTTGAGTTGGCAAGAATAGACGTGTTTTGTGATCATTACACACTTTTCCGACTGATAGTAAATTAACCAGAGTATATTGACCATTCGTACCAAAATATACAAAAAATTGTCATGAAAGCAGAAGCAAGGATTTTGTAATGTGTCATCCAGTAATTCTAAACATTCTATTGTTGTTGTAGACTGTAGGACGCTTGGGAATTGACTTATGAATACTTACTGGCAAGCCTGGACATGCATGGAAGTTGACAAGTGGAATTTTAGATCATTTCTTACATTGCATTGTATGTGGAAGGATGGTATAGCAAGTTGGTAGGTTGAATGGCTAACATTTACAGTTTTATTTTAAAAGACAGACATAAGCTTTTTATGTTGAATTTTATCAAAAATCTCCTGTAATGTTAACTGTCATATTTGGTTTTGACTACAGTTTTTTAGGATTGTAAATAAAAATTTATGATTATGAATAGTCAAGTCTTACCTTCAGTAATACGGTAATGAGTTACTGGTAATTATTGTAGACTATTTTTTTGTGATGGCACATAGGTCTACCATATATTTATTTATTTATTGCATCTCTCTTGAACTCAATCACAGTAAAGTTTTTATTCAGTGAGGATAGATATATTTTTATATTAAATGTAGCTTGATTAGGTTATGAGGCTATTTTTATTAAATGATGTAAAAAATTGGATTCAAAATGCATTGAATGTAGGTAAGTGACTTGGGATAAATGTCATTTAGTGATTTCTAGTACCAGTAGTGGTGCAATAAAATTCTGATATTTTTACTTAAGTGCATACAATACAGCTCCACAATTAACATATGTATTTTTGTAATTGGACTCGGCACAAGAGAACGGTTCTTACTTTACTTATTAACAATAGTTGTCAATACGAGTATATAGAACCAAGACCGTGAATGGATAATTGTGTGTCTGAAATAGTATTGTTGTGTATTAATGTTTGACCCTTTCAAGTTGCAACTTTTGATTTTATGTATTCTTTTATAAAAAAAAGGTTTATTGATTGCATAAATCTGTCTTGTTGAAAAGTGGTATATTCTAAAGTCTGGGTGATTTAATTGAAACTCAGTAATTTTGTCCTAAGATGTTTGCTATATATGCGTCAAAACCTAATAGAATACAGTTTTTGCATAGATTAAACTTAAAATCATTCTTTCCTCCAGAGAACTGGTTGTCTTTTCTGCTATTCATCTACGCCATGCCTCACAAGATTGCAAAGAAGGTGTACGGGACACAGAACGCTCAAATGCCGCCCTATGGAAGCTCAATTGCTGACTATGAAGTTCTAAACCTTATTGGACGTGGCGCGTTTGCGTGCGTGTACCGTGCGCGATGTCGTCAGACAAGCCGCAATGTTGCGATTAAAATGATCGATAAAAGAAGCATGAGGAAGTCCGGGATGGTTTCGAGGGTTCGGAGTGAGGTTGAGATCCATGCTCAACTGAAACATCCATCCATACTGGAACTTCATCATTGCTTCGAAGATGCAGATCATGTTTATCTCATCTTGGAGCTCTGCATGAAAGGGGAGCTCAACAGATATTTGAAGAGCCAAGGCAACACTTTATCAGAAATCCAAGGTAAGACCACTAGTGGTTATTCAATGTTTCTTACTGAAATATAGGCATAAGCATATTAATAACTAAAGATTCTATTCAGGTTTTATTGATAAGAAAGTCGCATATTCCTTTAAAATTGCCTTGTGTAGATGACTAAAATGACGAAAAATACCATGAAATAATGTAAACCAAATTCGGGGTATGATTTTTTACTGTACTGGTCGCCGGTTGTGTTGTGCGATAACCTAGCTTCTTTACGTTACATTTTTTTTATAAAGAATGACTCACCACAACTTGGTTAAACTTTTTTAGCTATTTTATTGGTTAAATTACCAATCTAAAACCAATGTTATCCATGTGTTAAGTGTTTTATTTGGTGGGTTAATTAAAGTGCCAACAAATTGATTTTTACCATTTGTATTCATAGTGGATAACTAAAAACTGTTTCTTTATATGTTCACTGTCAGTCTAGATCTTAGATTAGGTTTTTTAGTTTAACCATTATTTATGTATTTAGTAGATAACCAGTGCTCTGACAAAATGTGATGTTAAAATAGTTTACTAGGTTCACCCAAATTCACTTTCATGCTCTAATTTACGCCATCACATATTTCTTTTGTAATGGTTCTATTGTTGTATTATAAAATGATGAATCCCGCAAATAATATCAAAGACCATAATAATAAACTCCATTATTACCCCAGTTCGAAAATTCATGGTGCAAATAGTAGAAGGAATGTTGTACCTCCACGCACATGGTATCCTGCACCGCGATATAACTCTCGCCAATATGCTCCTCGATGACGAGCAGCACATCAAGATCGCAGATTTCGGACTCGCTACTCGACTGGCGCTGCCCACCGACAAACACTTCACCATGTGCGGCACACCCAACTTCATATCCCCGTGAGTACCGGCGTCCCTATGTATGTCTATGTGAGTACCAGTGTAGATATCGCTATCCCGACAGATTAGTCTGGTGTCTAAGTGCATCGGCTTTCAATCGAAGGGTTGCGGGTTCGAAACTGTCGGTTATGTCCTTGGGGAAGGCACTTAACGAACATTGCCTGAACCCAGCAGATTAATAGTTTCTTCCAAATTGAAGAAACATGTCTATCATACACAACACACTGCAATAGCTCCGGTAACCCGACGGTGGGCGAGAGATGATCTGACGATTGCCCGTGTGTTAACCCCCTTGGTTTTCCCAGTCACAGGGATAAACCTGAATATCATATCCTATCATATGTTAAAACATCAATAAAACATGTTTTTGCAAAGATTCTTATTTGTTTGTTTGTATCCTAATAATGTGTATGATTAAGAAACAACACTCAAAACAGCACAAACATAACAACCAGTATAATCTGCAGATACTAATTTTATTAAACTGCGATTTTCAAATTCCTTTCTTTTTCCTTTTAACTTTCACCTTTATATGGACAAGTGTGTAATAGCCTGACGTTCGTCAAATATAAAACCAATATTTTTTATGACATCATAATACGCTATTACGTAATCAGGCATATATTCGATACAGGAATGAAAACCACGCTATAAAATGTGGAGAATTTGTTCACGAAACGTAATGCAAAAATATTGTTATTGAGTTACGTTTAGGGAATTTTTAAGGCGTTCATTTAACCCGTCATTTAATTTGATAAATGGTTTACAATTTAACCGTTAGCGGTCTTTAAATGTTCGATTCAACCGCACTTTTGATTTATACGTTAGAAATATGAGATAACCCGGCATGCCTGGACTTAACTAATGTTTGCCCAAATGTTCCATCCACACACCGACATACTGGTTTACCTAAATTAAATCACCGCCGGCCTTAAATACACGAGAGAATACCAGCCATTGTGACGTCATATAGAAAACAAAGAGCGTAGGACTTTTTGCCGAGTTCGGGCAAGTCTGAATGTCCTAACCGCAAGTTATTGTGAGCGTTAAACGGTCAAATTGTGACGAAACAAGCTTGTTTGTTTTGTCACCGCGGACCCCGGTTAGTCTAAATGTATTTACCGATGTTGGTGGTATCGGTACATATTATTACACTGCGCAAATAACCCATCCTTCCACGCCCGAAGTCGTTCGACTTTGAATTCATCAAAACGAACGTCGTCTAACTTCCATCAAACCCACAGAGAGATTGCTACACGAAGCGCACACGGCTTGGAGTCGGATGTCTGGTCGCTGGGCTGTATGTTGTACACATTCCTCGTCGGCGTGCCACCGTTTGACGTGAGTTCTATCTTATTTATCTATCCATATGTTAATTCGGTTTTACACATCGTTTCTCTAACCGTATTATTATGGTATTTTATGGCACAATGCCATATTGTTTTTGTCCGTTTTTTTCTGTCTATCCAGATGTCAATTCGGTTTAAAACCTCGTTTATCTACTTCTATCATTTTAAATAATTGTTTGATTACGTAGATAACAATATTTAAACGTTTACTGTGTTTATAATGCCTGAGTAGTACAATGGTTAGAACACAACGGCTATAACCGTGGGGTTCTGGTTTGAATCCCACCCTCTCCATTTTTGCACTGAATAAACTTAGTCTCTATCCAGTGAACTGAAATGAATCAATCAAATATTGCCATAAAATATTTTATACTTGGGTTGACATGCGAGTTTTCATTTTAGTAACC
The DNA here is from genome assembly GCA_000149265.1 of Ciona savignyi. Classification (NCBI taxonomy): domain Eukaryota; kingdom Metazoa; phylum Chordata; class Ascidiacea; order Phlebobranchia; family Cionidae; genus Ciona; species Ciona savignyi. The sequence continues at coordinate 9,196 of CH001825.1, read as the reverse complement.
TTTTTACAACTTTATTGTGTAGTTGTTAATAACTAAGTTCGACCGATTTTAACCGAAGGGTTGCAGATTCGAAAGTCAATTAACGAACATTGCCTGAACCCAGCGGATTAATGGGTTCTACCAAATTGAAGAAACGTGTCTATCATTTACAACACAATGCAATAGCTCCGGTAATCCGACGATGGGCGCGAGGTAATCTGACGATTGCCCGTGTGTTAACCCCCTTGGTTTTCCCATTCACGGGGATAAACATGAATATCCTCTGTAACATTAATCTTCTCCCACCAGACGGATGCGGTGAAGAGCACGCTGAACAGAGTGGTGCTCGGCAACTTCACCGTCCCCGAAGATGTATCGGAACAAGCATCCGATCTCATCCGGAAATTACTGAAGATGGATCCCAATGATCGGATCTCTCTCTCAGCCGTGTTGGATCATCCTTTCATGGTATGTGTGTGTGTGTGGGGACATCTCGAGATTTTGTGTCGCTACATTAAGTTGCGAAGAAATGGTTTATGGGGATCTACAGCTTTGTTTTCGGCTGGTTAGTTTGGTTGGTTGGTGCGTCGGCCTTCAGTCGAATAATTGTATGATTGAAACTGGTCGCTTACTAGTCGGTGTGTGCTTCAACAAGGCACTTAAGTGACTTAGCTGATATCGCCTGAACCCAGTGGGTTGTACTAAAACATACTTAGAAATGTTTTTATAACAATACCCTTGTATGGACTGTATAATATGATAATGTCTTTCGTTTTTCTGACTCCACTATTCGATTATTCCATATTACCTCAGTGTCCATGCGTATATTGTAAGGATTAGAGCAATAATATACTTAATATAGTTCTTGGTCACCTGATTGCAAAGGAAAACCAACAGTTAACGTTTCTACAATCCAACCAACCAACCACCAATGCTACCATACATCACCACTGTGTGTGTTGCGATATTGATTATAAGTTTGACTCCCATAGAAACCGGGACTGAAATGTCGTGAGGCGTCAGTGGACAGCGGCCACGCTACGATGACCACAACGTCAACCAACAACTACAGTCGGCAAGGCACGTTGCACCACCAGCCCAGCTTCACCGAGTCACGTCGTCAACCACCCAGAACCCGACCTCTGGTGGCGCTACCCCCGCACAAGTTGGAACCGGTGCTCGATGACGACTCGACGTGCGATGAACCCGAGAGACGTGACGTCGATTGCGTGAAGTCGGGCTTCGGTCGAACCGAGAACTCGGGTGACGCACGTCGGCAGTGGGCGAGCCGAGCACGAGATATGCCCGGCAACCGACCTCCGATGTGGAGACAATCGGACGAACGTAGCGAACACGAGATGAGACATCAGCATGGCGACGGGCCGCCATGGCAACGAATGGAATCCTTCAGCTCGGAGCCGTTGCCATCGAAACCAAGAAGTTGCAAACCATCCTCGCGCCACGAGCGATTCCCGGGCAAATCTCGATCCAACTTGTCGGTGGAGAGCGGTTCTACTGGAAGCACTCGTCGCTACGGTAACCCACGTGCTCCACCATCTAATGACGTCACAGGGTATGACGAAGAAGGGAAATTCCCTGACGTGTCGACCATGAGGCCGGATGACTTGTTCTATCCACCGGGTGGCAGCTTCCAACCGTACCAAGCAAAGTACGAACCCGGTTGCTACAAATCGAACGTGAGTAACTACTCGCGCCCCCGCCACCCCCCATCGCCCCCCGTGCGCGATCACCCCGACGTGGAACCTCGCAGTCACCACGAGTCATCATCATCGTACAACTACAACGGGATCAACCGATCCGCGTCGATGCAGAACGTCTCGCAATGCGAGGTGATCCGTCCCGCGGTCGACCGATCGTCACGCTCCGCTTCATCGAGAAGACACAAGGAGTCGATCATGGATTCCGTGGACGAGTCCCAACGACATCACCCCCGGACTTACAACAACTACCCCACCTCCTCCACACGAGGGCGACCACCTGCGAGACACAGGACACCCGACACTGATGAATACAAATCCTCGAAACATGATTCACATAGCAGCGCGGGGGCTGGTCAGCGTGAAACGACGAGCTACGACAAATACAACTCATCCCACGACCAGCGTTCCATGCATAAGGACAGAGCGATGGATTATTTCCCGAAACATGATCGTCGGCGAAATAACGATGCCAGTTGTACTGGAGAATCAACACAACAACAAACACGAGAACCAACGAAACCCATGCAAGTAAGTGTTGCAGAATCATATATAATTAATGTTTGTATTGTGCCAGAAATAAGTATTACTTTTTAAAAAATGATATATTACTGTTTTCGTTGGTTTTTACTTATTCAAAAATGACCTTAACCGAAAATAATCATGCTTTTTGCAATATAGCCTTCCAATTAATATTTTATTAATTACTAATGCATAAACATTATGGTTCCATGCTCAGTATTTATCTAACAATGTTCAATCGGAGCAGAGTGTGGTGAGCAAACCCCCCAAACCCCGTCAGCACAGCGTTCATTCTCATGCATCATCTGCTACGAAGCGATCCGATGCAAAACCACGGGAGCTCCCAAGTATCAACACTCGACGTCTGCGGATTATCCGACAGAAAGCAAAGAACTCCATGGTGAAATGCCTTTCCTCCATATCTCCATATCAAGCTATATCGGGCGTAATATGTCACAGCATGCTTGCTTTGTTGAGGGTTAGCTCCAAACTATGACATAGAAGGTTGCATGTTTAATCACCAATTAGTCATCTATGTTCTTGTGACACTTTGAAAACAGTGCTTATGAACAGGCCGGTGGTATTTATATGGTAGCTATATGCAACTAAAAGCAAAAAACTAGATTTTGAGAACAATTATCAACCACAGTACTTACAACTTGGATTTAGAATCAAAATTAAAATCTGATTTTAATATGAGGGAATTCCGAATTATTTTTTGATTATAGGAATTCAAAATTAAATGCTTAAATTATTTCGAAGCAGCTTTTTTGCTTACTCTAAAGTCATTTTCAGAGTGTTACGAATGGCCTATTCCGTATTCAAAAATAAATATTGATTCTACCATATAAAGTAAAGAATGCAATGTTACCACAACAGTAACATTTAACGTCCCTCTAGTATGCAATGTTACCACAACGACAATATGAAACGAGTTGGTATTGCAGGTGAGCATACTATCGAGTGGGGAGGTTTGTTTGGAAATCGTCAACAGCAAAACAGGAAGTGACATCGTCACTGAAGTATTAAGGGTGTCGTGTGACGGGACTTCAATCAAGGTATTTCAATTTCCATTTGATGGAATTTTTCTTGGTTATTTGTTAAATCTTGGTTGTTTGTTGAAGTAACATTTATATCTGATATATTATGCACGAGAAAACTTGTGGAAATAAAGTTTTCAAAATTATGACTATGCAAAATATTCTGTGACATCATAATGACCAAACTACTTCTAACTTCTGTTTCTAATGTTGTAACTAAGGTTAAGATATTAGAATCGAATCTAATTGAATGCTGGTAAAAAGGTTAGAAGGATATTAGGATCATAATGCTTTGATGCAGCTTGTTTATGTGTTACTCCAGTGTAGAGTTAACAATCGGGCAGATGAGAAAAGCTCCTCCGAAATGGGACATCGTAGGGTCATGTGGGTGATTACCAGATTCTATTGTACAGAGTGTCAGGTTCTAGCTGTTGCAGTGTGATAAAAATTGTGACGATATTTTTAAGTTTCAAGCAAAGCATAACAATCGAACCCCCCCAGGTGTACCCACCAAGCAGTACCAGCCAACACGGGTGCATGTTGTCCAAACGACCACCCGAACCGCCACCAACCACTGTCACTTATGAGAAGACCAATCTACCTGACAAATACCACAATAAATACAAGTACTTAGCAAGGTAATTACATCAACTGTTCTACTGTGATATCTTTAGCAGACAACAGTTTAAACATGTTATATTTTATTTTATTTGAAATGCCAGTTGAATTTCACTGTAGTTTTATGCCATAACTTTTAAAAATCAACATTTGAAATCCATAGAAGTTGGCCTGGGACACAACATTTTTCCATGTTCTAACCATCCACTATTTAATAATGATTAATTGCCAAGCAATTTCCACTTGTAACTGGTAATGACTTAAATGCATAAATACTTAATAACGCAGTCAGTGGCGTAAAGTACGGCCGTGCGGCCGTGCGTCGCACGGCCTAACGATTCAAAAAAATATAAAAATTATTCATATATAAATAGGGATGCACAATATAAAATCTCGAATCTTTTTAAGCAACTTTAATAAGCAATAGTTGGGATTTTAAAATTAAAAACATAAAATCGTGGTTGCTATTCATCGCTCAACAAAAATCGTTCCTTCAATTATGCCAACGTCAGCACAACGTCTCAGCATGCGTGCGACAATAGGTAAGCACGATTAGTATAGTTATCTTTTGCGTCACGCTTAAAGCGCGCGCACACACAAAGAAAGTAGGTCACTTTCCCCGCGCTAATCACGTGGTTTATTGCACCTTTAAATATGACGCAATTATTGGAAAGTTATGTAAAGACTAGACAGGCTTATTTTTGGAAATATTTATTCCACTTTAACAACTATGTTTTTAATTAGCACAAAATATAAAATGTAAAATATTTAGTTCTTATTTTTGTTGAACTTATATTAATTAATTTAGCATACTTTTCAATGAAAACTTAAGTTATGGGGGAATGTTAATTGAGTAAGTCCTAAATTTCTCTCTAACACTGTATAGAGGCATATTGCTAGTTCTCTACACTGAATTAATATTCATATACTTCCCGGTATCTTTTTTTTACGATCATTAAAATCCTTGCAGATCCGATCGCGATCTAAAACGCCGTCCATAAAACGATTATTTTCTCACGCGAAAATGCAAACTATGACAGAAATACAGTTCAAGTTTACAGCAATCGAACGATTAAAAAGTTATTTACACTTCTTAACTGCACAGATCAAGCTTAACCTGAAGTTTAACTTAAACATACAAAATTTTGAATTTTAATACGGTTTGTGGTAAGACGTATATAATATATATTTATTATTATAATCGATATATAGCGTATTGCGTATATATTTGATCGCATCTTCGCTGTGATTATACAAGGGAGGTTGCGTTTTAATATTATATGCTCCAATGAAACAACAAATTAAGAAACAACCAGACGCTTTTATCAGGTAGTTAAAAAATATTCCAAGCAAAAGTTTTATATTCGGTATCGAGTGTATTAATTACAGTTAGAAAAGCTAATCCGTATCTTTTAACTTTATTTATTAAGCAATCTTCCGCTTAGCGTGTACGAAAGGATAACTTGGCCTTGGTCCAACTTGCACCTTGCAGAAATGAGTAGACGTGTGTATCTTTTTGATGACGTGCGAACGCTCGAAGCGCACGCTAATGATAAGAGAGAGTAATCTAATGTTTCTTTAGTATAAACCGTCTGTTATCAATTAAAAACATAAAGCGAAAATTGCGTTAAAACTTCTTTTACGCATTTCACACAATTAAAAATTTCAGGTTTAAAAATGTGATTTATTGTTGTTTGCATGAATTAGTTTTACAGTATGATTAATAAGATCCCTCTACGGTACGTAATGCCCTATTGAATCTATGCCTGCCCTAACTAAATTAATGTTTAAACTACTTTTTAGTTACGCCTATAATTGCGGAGATCATTTGATTTTCCAGACGCAACATACACCTTTGGAGTGTTATATCTGTTTCACCACTTATTCCACGCGACTAACGAAAGTGCAATGGTTTACGTCGGGACGATTAAATTATTTTATAACTCGGTCCTTTGGCCGCAAACCGAACGATTATACCCTAACCGGAAGCTAAGGAATTTTTATAGGATCGGGTAGGTCGTCCGATCCCCGATCAAAGGTCGGATGACGACACCAGGTTCGGTGGTCTCACGTGAGCTAATGGGGGAATGACCTAAGAACGAAAGCGTTGTTTGACGAACGAAAGCGTTGTTAAGTGTTTTATGTAATTACTAAGTTAGTTGAACTGCCGATGTGCGCTATAAAATTTACTTAGAGGTAGATAGTTTTAATATGCTACCGTCTACGTAGGAAAGTGTACCTGAAAAATTTTTTTCGCGCTCACGCGCGAAAGGGTTTACAATTCCTGCACGGCCTACAATAAGGACAACTTTACGCCTATGAACGCAGTACTGCACGCTTCTCTACAAATATTTGGTTCCACAATCCTTCTTCTCCACCAGGTTTGTTCAATTAGTTCGATCAAAGACTCCCAAAGTGACGTTGTTCACCCAGCAAGCCAAGTGCATGTTGATGGAGAATGCACCCGACCCTGATCTTGAAGCCTCGTTTTATAACGGTTCGTCATTTCAATCAGTGGTGTGTGTGAGTAGGGACGGGCAGAAGCCACTCATATGCATGTGTGTTATAATGTCTTATGAAGATAATGCGCTGAAGTAGACTTCTAGATTTGTTCTTAAGTAAAGCTAACAGTAGTATCATTTACATGCTTTATAGGTTCTATTGCCCCAAATCCTTACATGTTTCATATACACAATATTAATAAATGTAAGCAAACCAACACATTTTGCATAACTACCTACATAGCATGAGAGACATCGCATAATTCGCATCAATTTAAATGCTGGTCATGTTATATTGTCACTCCCCCACATAACCCACCATACTTTCAATAATCGGAAATTTTTTCGTCCTGAAACTTTTTTTTATAATGATATTTTTAATTTTTACCTGAAATTCTAAAATTCTATTTTTTTAATGATAAATCTTTCTAACTGGTTCACTAACTGTGGGTTATTCTCTCAGGGTCCAAAGTCCAGCAAAGCAAGGGGAAAACCCTCATCATCGACGCAGTGGGCAAGCTGACCACACTGGACAATCGAGTCGTGCAACGATTCCCTCTCGACGATGGTTGCGAAGAAATCTCCAAGTTGTCACCCGAGCACAGGAATATGCTGAATCATGCTCTCACCTCCCGTCAGAAGGCGCTGGACATCGAGTCAGCAATTTCGGTCGCAGAGGAGAATGGAGACAACGACTCGTCATATTTTCCAATCACAGTTTCAAGGTTTGTGACGATATTTGATGAACATGATTTCGATCCCGGTATTTTTAACATTTTAAGTCTCGCTCAGTTCTGTTACATTGTTATGAGCTCTATTAGGTTGGTCTCCGAGGTGAAATACGAAATCAACACTTATTTTAACCCAATACACATGGCTGTGATCCAACTTTATCCCCGCAGACGCCCGAGCACCGAATCCAACAAACCATCCACCAGCACCAAACACCACAAGGGGATTCCCCAGACCCCATCCAGGACCCCAGACCCCCCAAGCTCACCGCGGACCCCGGAGAGCCTCCCGACCCCCTCGATCGCCCCCACCACCTCCCCCAGCGCAGCACCCCCCATCCACTTCACCGAGTCGGTGTTATCGTATCGATCCACAGCCACCGCTATGAGCAGATCAAGAACCGGGGGGAAACCCCCATCGATACCCTCACCCAAACAAGACAGAACCAGAGGTAATTCCCCGCAACAATTGAAACTAAATATCCTATTGTGTCTCTTATAAATGAATCATTTCAATGTACTTTTGCATCATAACCAACGATTATCCAGTTTATATCAATAATTCAGGTTGCAATATTCGGTCGCAATACCATGTTATGTAGCTTGTTTATGTAACCTCCGCCCCAGAACCAGCCTTCCACCCCCAACCCAACTATGAAAACTTAGTTTAACCCTGCTCTAAACACTACTTTCAACCCCAGAACCAATGCTAACTCTAACTCTAAATTTAAAACTAACTCCAATGCCCTAAGCCCCTAATCTTTATTTTAGTGCGCAGTTTCCCTCCTTTTAGCTTTCCCTTAATAATTTCCCACCCCTACTCCCCCACAGGCCACACATTTGCCCCACTTGCGGATATCGACCAAATATCGAAGTCGCTCGATGTCCCCGGGGTGGGCAGGGCGTCCCACCTGTGCACGGGTGACATATGGGTCGTGTACCAGGATGGATCCCAGATCCTCATGCAATCTGCCACCACCACCGTGGTCTACGCCAACTCATCCGGTCGCAAGGAGAAGTGAGTGTTGTGTGATCCGTGTAGTGTGTTGTGAATGGGGAAGCGCACGGAGCATTAATACACTGTCCATTGTCAATTAACCTTACGAAAGTGTAAGGGGCAATGTAGCCACGAATAATCGTTACCGGAGCCATTGCAGTGTGACCTTATATATTTGCTTGCAGATTGTTCTATTAAAACGCTAGCTATTGCCACTGAAATCTTATAGAATGCGTGCACATTTGGTAAGTAATTTCAAACCTGATTATATGGTTAGGATATGATATTCATGTTTTTTTGCAATAGAACTAACTATCCAAAAGTCAACACATTTACATAGTTTCGATTGGGTAATTTCTCTCCCATAATTAAACCACTTCACAGATTCGGACAATCAGCTCGTCTGCCCGACTATGTGAAGGAGAAACTATCAAGTCTCCCATCCATTGTGGAAATGTTAGTTCACGCGGCTCGGGACAGCCCAGTTTATAATGGCTCCAGATGATGACTCATCAATATGACTCATCAAAACACTTATGTTACTGCATGATATATATATATATATTGCTCGTTATAAAGAACTTTTTTTAGATGTTTTTAAAAGTGTGGTGTTTTGCAAGTGAAATGCTGCTAAAATCTTATTATTATTATTATTGCTGCTGTTTTAATATCTCAGTATATCTAGTACTATGTAGCTGCTAATACTCTATCTGCTAAATCAATACAATTTGTTTCTTGAAATAACGTTTGTCTTTTTGTTGGTCTCAACCAAACAAAATATTAACAAAACGGTTTTGAGACAATTTTAAATGATGCGTTAATCTATAATAAACCATTTTGTCTTACACGTGTGGTCAGTAATTTCACTAAATGAGCTTATACACGATTATATGCTATAAAATCAAATCAAAAATGAAACACACGGTAACAGGAATGGCGTGTGTTGTGGGATCAGTGATTATACACAACTATTTAGTCGTCTGTAATAATACAGAGCCGTCTAACCGAATCATATTTCTAATAAATATTTTGTTGGATTATTGTAGTCGGTGTAGATTGTAAGGAAAGCTGTGACGGAAACTGCACTCCA
>CH001826.1:8148-19116 GCA_000149265.1 Ciona savignyi | reverse complement strand
TCGCCAGCACTTATAAGGATTACTTAGAGAGGTGAAATAAACATTTCGTCAAATTTTTAAATAATAATATTAACTAAATGTTTGGTAATTAAAATATACTTTACGGTGGTGGAAACGAAGTATCAACAAATGAGCGGTCTGTTTAAATCGCCCGGCTAGCTCAGTCGGTAGAGCGTTGGACTCTTAATCCAACGGTCGTGGGTTCGAACCCCACGCTGGGCGAAGGTTTGACCGCATGGCCTAATGGATATGGCGTCTGACTTCGAATCAGAAGATTGAGGGTTCGAGTCCCTCTGTGGTCTTATTTATTGATTCATTTTGTATTTAGAGAAATTTTCCCAAGTAAAAGATGAAGTAGAATAAATCGTCAACGCATTTGATGGGATGAAGTATAAATGTCGACTTTAACTTACATCTAGATCGAGACATTTTTATATTTAAATATAATAATTTAAATGAAGATAGATTTAACATGCGAATGTTTTTTGAAATGTTGATTCATGGTGAAATTATAATTTCTCAAAAAGTATTTTCATGCCGTTGTTAGCTGGATCTATCGTGGTTGGTATGTAAGTTTTTCAAGCGACCTCTCGGGAAATATCTTTGCTTCGGTGTATAAAAGAAACTAAGTAACATACGTTAACAGAACACTAACGTGTTTCGTTTCCGTAGTGTAGCGGTTATCACGTTCGCCTAACACGCGAAAGGTCCCCGGTTCGAGCACGGCGGAAACATTTTTTGAAATCAGCACCAAGCAAATATATGTTAAAACGAAATCTTTTCATTATCAATCACTTCCCATTGTTCAACTATTAACAGTTAAATTAAAATCCAAATGTCTTTCATGTTAAACCAGTCTATTGTAAATTGCACTATATTAAAGACCCGATCAAATTCGTTTTTATTTAATGCAACATATATTGAATCAAGTTATTTTGGCAGATATATCGCCAGCACTTATAAGGACCACCTTAAAAGGTGAAATAAACATTTCGTCAAATTTTTAAATATTAACAATAACTAAATGTATGGTAATTAAAATATACTTTACGGTGGTGGAAACAGAGTATAAACAAATGAGCGGTCTGTTTACATCGCCCGGCTAGCTCAGTCGGTAGAGCGTTGGACTCTTAATCCAACGGTCGTGGGTTCGAGCCCCACGTTGGGCGAAGGTTTGACCGCATGGCCTAATGGATATGGCGTCTGACTTCGAATCAGAAGATTGAGGGTTCGAGTCCCTCTGTGGTCTTATTTGTTGATTCATTTTGAATTTAGAGAAATTTTCCCAAGTAAAAGATGAAGTAGAATAAATCGTCAACGCATTTAATGGGATGAAGTCTAAATGTCGACTTTAACTTACATCTAGATCGAGACATTTTTATATTTAAATATAATAATTTAAATAAGGATAGATTTAACATACGAATGTTTTTTGAAATGTTGATTCATGGTGAAATTATAATTTCTCAAAAAAGATTTTCATGCAGTTGTTAGCTGGATCTATCGTGTGTTGGTATGTAAGTTTTTCAAGCGACCTCTCGGGAAATATCTTTGCTTCGGTGTATAAAGGAAACTAAGTAACATACGTTAACAGAACACCAACGTGTTTCGTTTCCGTAGTGTAGCGGTTATCACGTTCGCCTAACACGCGAAAGGTCCCCGGTTCGATCCCGGGCGGAAACATTTTTTGAAATCAGCACCAAGCAAATTTATGTTAAAACGAAATCTTTTCATTATCAATCACTTCCCATTGTACAACTATTAACAGTTAAATTAAAATCCAAATGTCTTTCACGTTAAACCAGTCTATTGTAAATTGCACTATATAAAAGACCGCTCAAGCTCGTTTTTATTTCATGCAACATATATTGAATCAAGTTATTTTTGGCAGATAGGTCGCCAGCACATATAAGGATTACCTTAAAAAGTGAAATAAACATTTCGTCAAATTTTTAATTAATAATTATAACTAAATGTATGGTAATTAAAATATACTTTACGGTGGTGGAAACAGAGTATAAACAAATGAGCGGTTTGTTTATATCGCCCGGCTAGCTCAGTCGGTAGAGCGTTGGACTCTTAATCCAACGGTCGTCGGTTCGAGCCCCACGTTGGGCGAAGGTTTGACCGCGGCCTAATGGATATGGCGTCTGACTTCGAATCAGAAGATTGAGGGTTCGAGTCCCTCTGTGGTCTTATTTGTTGATTCATTTTGAATTTAGAGAAATTTTCTCAAGTAAAAGATGAAGTAGAATAAATCGTCAACGCATTTAATGGGATGAAGTCTAAATGTCGACTTTAACTTACATCTAGATCGAGACATTTTTATATTTAAATATAATAATTTAAATAAGGATAGATTTAACATACGAATGTTTTTTGAAATGTTGATTCATGGTGAAATTATAATTTCTCAAAAAAGATTTTCATGCCGTTGTTAGCTGGTTCTATCGTGGTTGGTATGTAAGTTTTTCAAGCGACCTCTCGGGAAATATCTTTGCTTCGGTGTATAAAGGAAACTAAGTAACAGACGTTAACAGAACACCAACGTGTTTCGTTTCCGTAGTGTAGCGGTTATCACGTTCGCCTAACACGCGAAAGGTCCCCGGTTCGAGACCGGGCGGAAACATTTTTTGAAATCAGCACCAAGCAAATATATGTTAAAACGAAATCTTTTCATTATCAATCACTTCCCATTGTACAACTATTAACAGTTAAATTAAAATCCAAATGTCTTTCATGTTAAACCAGTCTATTGTAAATTGCACTATATTAAAGACCCGATCAAATTCGTTTTTATTTAATGCAACATATATTGAATCAAGTTATTTTTGGCAGATAGGTCGCCAGCACTTATAAGGATTACCTTAAAAGGTGAAATAAACATTTCGTCAAATTTTTAATTAATAATTATAACTAAATGTATGGTAATTAAAATATACTTTACGGTGGTGGAAACAGAGTATAAACAAATGAGCGGTCTGTTTACATCGCCCGGCTAGCTCAGTCGGTAAAGCGTTGGACTCTTAATCCAACGGTCCTGGGTTCGAGCCCCCCGTTGGGCGAAGGTTTGACCGCATGGCCTAATGGATATGGCGTCTGACTTCGAATCAAAAGATTGAGGGTTCGAGTCCCTCTGTGGTCTTATTTGTTGATTCATTTTGAATTTAGAGAACTTTTCCCAAGTAAAAGATGAAGTAGAATAAATCGTCAACGCATTTGATGGGATGAAGTCTAAATGTCGACTTTAACTTACATCTAGATCGAGACATTTTTATATTTAAATATAATAATTTAAATGAAGATAGATTTAACATACGAATGTTTTTTGAAATGTTGATTCATGGTGAAATTATAATTTCTCAAAAAAGCTTTTCATGTCGTTGTTAGCTGGATCTATCGTGGTTGGTATGTAAGTTTTTCAAGCGATCTCTCGGAAAATATCTTTGCTTCGGTGTATAAAAGAAACTAAGTAACATACGTTAACAGAACACCAATGTGTTTCGTTTCCGTAGTGTAGCGGTTATCACGTTGGCCTAACACGCGAAAGGTCCCCGGTTCGAGCCCGGGCGGAAACATTTTTTTAAATCAGCACCAAGCAAATATATGTTAAAACGAAATCTTTTCATTATCAATCACTTCCCATTGTACAACTATTAACAGTTAAATTAAAATCCAAATGTCTTCCATGTTAAACCAGTCTATTGTAAATTGCACTATATTAAAGACCGCTCAAGCTCGTTTTTATTTCATGCAACATATATTGAATCAAGTTATTTTTGGCAGATATATCGCCAGCACTTATAAGGACCACCTTAAAAGGTGAAATAAACATTTCGTCAAATTTTTAAATATTAACAATAACTAAATGTATGGTAATTAAAATATACTTTTACGGGTGGCTGGAAACAGGAGTATAAACAAATGAGCGGTCTGTTTACATCGCCCGGCTAGCTCAGTCGGTAGAGCGTTGGACTCTTAATCCAACGGTCGTGGGTTCGAGCCCCACGTTGGGCGAAGGTTTGACCGCATGGCCTAATGGATATGGCGTCTGACTTCGAATCAGAAGATTGAGGGTTCGAGTCCCTCTGTGGTCTTATTTGTTGATTCATTTTGAATTTAGAGAAATTTTCCCAAGTAAAAGATGAAGTAGAATAAATCGTCAACGCATTTAATGGGATGAAGTCTAAATGTCGACTTTAACTTACATCTAGATCGAGACATTTTTATATTTAAATATAATAATTTAAATAAGGATAGATTTAACATACGAATGTTTTTTGAAATGTTGATTCATGGTGAAATTATAATTTCTCAAAAAAGATTTTCATGCAGTTGTTAGCTGGATCTATCGTGGTTGGTATGTAAGTTTTTCAAGCGACCTCTCGGGAAATATCTTTGCTTCGGTGTATAAAGGAAACTAAGTAACATACGTTAACAGAACACCAACGTGGTTTCGTTTCCGTAGTGGTAGCGGTTATCACGTTCGCCTAACACGCGAAAGGTCCCCGGTTCGATCCCGGGCGGAAACATTTTTTGAAATCAGCACCAAGCAAATATATGTTAAAACGAAATCTTTTCATTATCAATCACTTCCCATTGTTCAACTATTAACAGTTAAATTAAAATCCAAATGTCTTTCATGTTAAACCAGTCTATTGTAAATTGCACTATATTAAAGACCCGATCAAATTCGTTTTTATTTAATGCAACATATATTGAATCAAGTTATTTTTGGCAGATAGGTCGCCAGCACTTATACGGATTACCTTAAAAGGTGAAATAAACATTTCGTCAAATTTTTAATTAATAATTATAACTAAATGTATGGTAATTAAAATATACTTTACGGTGGTGGAAACAGAGTATAAACAAATGAGCGGTCTGTTTACATCGCCCGGCTAGCTCAGTCGGTAGAGCCTTGCACTCTTAATCCAACGGTCGTGGGTTCGAGCCCCACGTTGGGCGAAGGTTTGACCGCATGGCCTAATGGATATGGCGTCTGACTTCGAATCAGAAGATTGAGGGTTCGAGTCCCTCTGTGGTCTTATTTATTGATTCATTTTGTATTTAGATAAATTTTTTTTTAATTTGTTTTATAGCAAGTATTAAATGTCTATTTTTGTATTTTGTATGTACTGGTATGTATTTTATGATATATAAACACCCATAAATTTTGCTATGAAGAGTAGGGGCCCCGCCATCACATTTCTAATTGGGCCCCGCGGTTCCTAGCACCGGGCCTGATTAACAGTTAAATTAAAATCCAAATGTCTTTCATGTTAAACCAGTCTATTTTAAATTGCACTATATTAAAAACCCGATCAAATTCGTTTTTATTTAATGCAACATATATTGAATACGTAGTGTAGCGGTTATCACGTTCGCCTAACACGCGAAAGGTCCCCGGTTCGAGCCAGGGCGGAAACATTTTTTGAAATCAGCACCAAGCAAATATATGTTAAAACGAAATCTTTTCATTATCAATCACTTCCCATTGTACAACTATTAACAGTTAAATTAAAATCCAAATGTTTTTCATGTTAAACCAGTCTATTGTAAATTGCACTATATTTAAGACCCGATCAAATTCGTTTTTATTTAATGCAACATATATTGTATCAAGTTATTTTTGGCTGATAGGTCGCCAGCACTTATAAGGATTACCTTAAAAGGTGAAATAAACATTTCGTCAAATTTTTAAATAATAATATTAACTAAATGTTTGGTAATTAAAATATACTTTACGGTGGTGGAAACGAAGTATCAACAAATGAGCGGTCTGTTTAAATCGCCCGGCTAGCTCAGTCGGTAGAGCGTTGGACTCTTAATCCAACGGTCGTGGGTTCGAACCCCACGCTGGGCGAAGGTTTGACCGCATGGCCTAATGGATATGGCGTCTGACTTCGAATCAGAAGATTGAGGGTTCGAGTCCCTCTGTGGTCTTATTTATTGAATTATTTTGTATTTAGAGAAATTTTCCCAAGTAAAAGATGAAGTAGAATAAATCGTCAACGCATTTGATGGGATGAAGTATAAATGTCGACTTTAACTTACATCTAGATCGAGACATTTTTATATTTAAATATAATAATTTAAATGAAGATAGATTTAACATACGAATGTTTTTTGAAATGTTGATTCATGGTGAAATTATAATTTCTCAAAAAGTATTTTCATGCCGTTGTTAGCTGGATCTATCGTGGTTGGTATGTAAGTTTTTCAAGCGACCTCTCGGGAAATATCTTTGCTTCGGTGTATAAAAGAAACTAAGTAACATACGTTAACAGAACACTAACGTGTTTCGTTTCCGTAGTGTAGCGGTTATCACGTTCGCCTAACACGCGAAAGGTCCCCGGTTCGAGCACGGCGGAAACATTTTTTGAAATCAGCACCAAGCAAATATATGTTAAAACGAAATCTTTTCATTATCAATCACTTCCCATTGTTCAACTATTAACAGTTAAATTAAAATCCAAATGTCTTTCATGTTAAACCAGTCTATTGTAAATTGCACTATATTAAAGACCCGATCAAATTCGTTTTTATTTAATGCAACATATATTGAATCAAGTTATTTTTGGCAGATAGGTCGCCAGCACTTATACGGATTACCTTAAAAGGTGAAATAAACATTTCGTCAAATTTTTAATTAATAATTATAACTAAATGTATGGTAATTAAAATATACTTTACGGTGGTGGAAACAGAGTATAAACAAATGAGCGGTCTGTTTACATCGCCCGGCTAGCTCAGTCGGTAGAGCGTTGGACTCTTAATCCAACGGTCCTGGGTTCGAGCCCCACGTTGGGCGAAGGTTTGACCGCATGGCCTAATGGATATGGCGTCTGACTTCGAATCAGAAGATTGAGGGTTCGAGTCCCTCTGTGGTCTTATTTGTTGATTCATTTTGAATTTAGAGAAATTTTCCCAAGTAAAAGATGAAGTAGAATAAATCGTCAACGCATTTGATGGGATGAAGTCTAAATGTCGACTTTAACTTACATCTAGATCGAGACATTTTTATATTTAAATATAATAATTTAAATGAAGATAGATTTAACATACGAATGTTTTTTGAAATGTTGATTCATGGTGAAATTATAATTTCTCAAAAAAGCTTTTCATGTCGTTGTTAGCTGGATCTATCGTGGTTGGTATGTAAGTTTTTCAAGCGATCCCTCGGAAAATATCTTTGCTTCGGTGTATAAAAGAAACTAAGTAACATACGTTAACAGAACACCAATGTGTTTCGTTTCCGTAATGTAGCGGTTATCACGTTCGCCTAACACGCGAAAGGTCCCCGGTTCGAGCCCGGGCGGAAACCTTTTTTTAAATCAGCACCAAGCAAATATATGTTAAAACGAAATCTTTTCATTATAAATCACTTCCTATTGTACAACTATTAACAGTTAAATTAAAATCCAAATGTCTTTCATGTTAAACCAGTCTATTGTAAATTGCACTATATTAAAGACCCGATCAAATTCGTTTTTATTTAATGCAACATATATTGAATCAAGTTATTTTTGGCAGATAGGTCGCCAGCACTTATAAGGATTACCTTAAAAGGTGAAATAAACATTTCGTCAAATTTTTAATTAATAATTATAACTAAATGTATGGTAATTAAAATATACTTTACGGTGGTGGAAACAGAGTATAAACAAATGAGCGGTCTGTTTACATCGCCCGGCTAGCTCAGTCGGTAGAGCGTTGGACTCTTAATCCAACGGTCGTGGGTTCGAGCCCCACGTTGGGCGAAGGTTTGACCGCATGGCCTAATGGATATGGCGTCTGACTTCGAATCAGAAGATTGAGGGTTCGAGTCCCTCTGTGGTCTTATTTGTTGATTCATTTTGAATTTAGAGAGATTTTCCCAAGTAAAAGATGAAGTAGAATAAATCGTCAACGCATTTGATGGGATGAAGTATAAATGTCGACTTTAACTTACATCTAGATCGAGACATTTTTATATTTAAATATAATAATTTAAATGAAGATAGATTTAACATACGAATGTTTTTTGAAATGTTGATTCATGGTGAAATTATAATTTCTCAAAAAAGCTTTTCATGTCGTTGTTAGCTGGATCTATCGTGGTTGGTATGTAAGTTTTTCAAGCGATCCCTCGGAAAATATCTTTGCTTCGGTGTATAAAAGAAACTAAGTAACATACGTTAACAGAACACCAATGTGTTTCGTTTCCGTAGTGTAGCGGTTATCACGTTGGCCTAACACGCGAAAGGTCCCCGGTTCGAGCCCGGGCGGAAACATTTTTTTAAATCAGCACCAAGCAAATATATGTTAAAACGAAATCTTTTCATTATCAATCACTTCCCATTGTACAACTATTAACAGTTAAATTAAAATCCAAATGACTTCCATGTTAAACCAGTCTATATTAAATTGCACTATATTAAAGACCGCTCAAGCTCGTTTTTATTTCATGCAACATATATTGAATCAAGTTATTTTTGGCAGATATATCACCAGCACTTATAAGGACCACCTTAAAAGGTGAAATAAACATTTCGTCAAATTTTTAAATATTAACAATAACTAAATGTATGGTAATTAAAATATACTTTACGGTGGTGGAAACAGAGTATAAACAAATGAGCGGTCTGTTTACATCGCCCGGCTAGCTCAGTCGGTAGAGCGTTGGACTCTTAATCCAACGGTCGTGGGTTCGAGCCCCACGTTGGGCGAAGGTTTGACCGCATGGCCTAATGGATATGGCGTCTGACTTCGAATCAGAAGATTGAGCGTTCGAGTCCCTCTGTGGTCTTATTTGTTGATTCATTTTGAATTTAGAGAAATTTTCCCAAGTAAAAGATGAAGTAGAATAAATCGTCAACGCATTTAATGGGATGAAGTCTAAATGTCGACTTTAACTTACATCTAGATCGAGACATTTTTATATTTAAATATAATAATTTAAATAAGGATAGATTTAACATACGAATGTTTTTTGAAATGTTGATTCATGGTGAAATTATAATTTCTCAAAAAAGATTTTCATGCAGTTGTTAGCTGGATCTATCGTGGTTGGTATGTAAGTTTTTCAAGCGACCTCTCGGGAAATATCTTTGCTTCGGTGTATAAAGGAAACTAAGTAACATACGTTAACAGAACACCAACGTGTTTCGTTTCCGTAGTGTAGCGGTTATCACGTTCGCCTAACACGCGAAAGGTCCCCGGTTCGATCCCGGGCGGAAACATTTTTTGAAATCAGCACCAAGCAAATATATGTTAAAACGAAATCTTTTCATTATCAATCACTTCCCATTGTACAACTATTAACAGTTAAATTAAAATCCAAATGTCTTTCACGTTAAACCAGTCTATTGTAAATTGCACTATATAAAAGACCGCTCAAGCTCGTTTTTATTTCATGCAACATATATTGAATCAAGTTATTTATGGCAGATAGGTCGCCAGCACATATAAGGATTACCTTAAAAAGTGAAATAAACATTTCGTCAAATTTTTAATTAATAATTATAACTAAATGTATGGTAATTAAAATATACGTTTACGGTGGTGGAAACAGAGTATAAACACAATGAGCGGTTTGTTTATATCGCCCGGCTAGCTCAGTCGGTAGAGCGTTGGACTCTTAATCCAACGGTCGTCGGTTCGAGCCCCACGTTGGGAGAAGGTTTGACCACGGCCCTAATGGATATGGCGTCTGACTTCGAATCAGAAGATTGAGGGTTCGAGTCCCTCTGTGGTCTTATTTGTTGATTCATTTTGAATTTAGAGAAATTTTCTCAAGTAAAAGATGAAGTAGAATAAATCGTCAACGCATTTAATGGGATGAAGTCTAAATGTCGACTTTAACTTACATCTAGATCGAGACATTTTTATATTTAAATATAATAATTTAAATAAGGATAGATTTAACATACGAATGTTTTTTGAAATGTTGATTCATGGTGAAATTATAATTTCTCAAAAAAGATTTTCATGCCGTTGTTAGCTGGTTCTATCGTGGTTGGTATGTAAGTTTTTCAAGCGACCTCTCGGGAAATATCTTTGCTTCGGTGTATAAAAGAAACTAAGTAACATACGTTAACAGAACACTAACGTGTTTCGTTTCCGTAGTGTAGCGGTTATCACGTTCGCCTAACACGCGAAAGGTCCCCGGTTCGAGCACGGCGGAAACATTTTTTGAAATCAGCACCAAGCAAATATATGTTAAAACGAAATCTTTTCATTATCAATCACTTCCCATTGTTCAACTATTAACAGTTAAATTAAAATCCAAATGTCTTTCATGTTAAACCAGTCTATTGTAAATTGCACTATATTAAAGACCCGATCAAATTCGTTTTTATTTAATGCAACATATATTGAATCAAGTTATTTTTGGCAGATAGGTCGCCAGCACTTATACGGATTACCTTAAAAGGTGAAATAAACATTTCGTCAAATTTTTAATTAATAATTATAACTAAATGTATGGTAATTAAAATATACTTTACGGGTGGTGGAAACAGAGTATAAACAAATGAGCTGGTCTGTTTACATCGCCCGGCTAGCTCAGTCGGTAGAGCGTTGGACTCTTAATCCAACGGTCCGTGGGTTCGAGCCCCACGTTGGGCGAAGGTTTGACCGCATGGCCTAATGGATATGGCGTCTGACTTCGAATCAGAAGATTGAGGGTTCGAGTCCCTCTGTGGTCTTATTTGTTGATTCATTTTGAATTTAGAGAAATTTTCCCAAGTAAAAGATGAAGTAGAATAAATCGTCAACGCATTTGATGGGATGAAGTCTAAATGTCGACTTTAACTTACATCTAGATCGAGACATTTTTATATTTAAATATAATAATTTAAATGAAGATAGATTTAACATACGAATGTTTTTTGAAATGTTGATTCATGGTGAAATTATAATTTCTCAAAAAAGCTTTTCATGTCCGTTGTTAGCTGGATCTATCGTGGTTGGTATGTAAGTTTT
>CH001829.1:8638-18803 GCA_000149265.1 Ciona savignyi | reverse complement strand
TGTTACCAAATCATCTACCATTTTTTTAGATATATCAAAGTTGTTTCATTTTAACCCAAAGCGAACGTATTTATAATTTGACGTGTGCGTCAGTGGCGCGCGTTAGAAAAGAAAACGGAACATAGGGTTTATTGTTTGGGAGCAAGTTTACAAACGTGTTACCCAACCATCTACCAATTTTAATGCACTCACTACAACATACCGTCGATTTAGGCATAATAAAGATGTTTTATCTTAACCCGAAGCAAACATATTGATAATTTGACGTGGTACGAGTGCGTTAGTGGCGCGCGATAGAAAAATAAGGGAGATATCAGGTTCAATTTTTGGATACACGTTTACAAGTGTGTTATCCAATCATCAACCAATTTTCATGCACTTAGTACAGCAAATCGTTGATTTAGATATATCAAAGCTGTTTCATTTCAACCCAAAGCGAACGTATTTATAATTTGACGTGATATGAGTGCGATAGTGGCGCGCGTTAGAGAAGGAAACGGAATATAAGGTTAATTATTTGGATACAAGTTTACAAGTGTGTTAACTAACCATTGACCAATTTTTATGCACTCACTACAACACATTGTTGATTTAGGCATATCAAAGTTGCTTCATTTCAATCCAAAGCGAACGTATTGAGAAGTTGACATAATATGGGAGGGTTATTGGCGCGCGTTAGAAAAAGTAAACAGAATATAGGGTTACTTTTTTGGATACAAGTTTACAAGTGTGTTAGCCAATCATCTACCAATTTTTATGCACTTACTACAACAAATCGTCGATTAAGGTATAGCAAAGTTGTTTCTATTTAACCGAAAGCGAACATATTAATAATTTGACGTGGAATGAGTGCGTTAGTGGCGCGCGTTAAAAAAGTAAACGAAATATAGGGTTCATTTTTCGTATACAAGTTTACAAGTGTCTTACCCAACCATCTACCAATTTTCATGCTCTTACTACAACAATTCGTCGATTTAGATATATCAAAGCTGTTTCATCCTAACCAAAAGCGAACATATTGAGAATTTGATATAATGTGAGTGCGTTAGTGGCGCGCGTTAGAAAAGTAAACGGAATGCAGGGTTCATTTTTCGTATACAAGTTTACAAGTGTCTTACCCAACTATCTACCAATTTTTCATTTGTACCTACACGCTTTTACTACCTTCATTAAACGAGTCAGGTGATCAGGTATACGAAGTCACGAAATTTGTTTTAGAAACACATTTCATCAAAATTTGTTTCGAAATTTGTTTTAGAAACACATTTCATTAAACATTGTTTCGAAATTTGTTTTCGAAACACATTTCATCAAAATTTGTTTCGAAATTTGTTTTAGAAACACATTTCATCAAAATTTGTTTCGAAATTTGTTTTCGAACACACATTTTATCGAAAGATGTTTCGAAATTTGTTTTCGAAACACTTTTTATCAAAATTTGTTTCAAAAGCTTAGCTTTTCGAAATATTTCCACAAAATCTAAAACATTCTTATTAAGAAACAAAAACAAGTAGTTGGAATTAACGAATCCACGCCAATTCTAAAATTTATACCACACATACGGTCCTATCAATTTTAACGAAATGAATATACTTAAAAAGACAAATTGTCAACGCTTTACATCATTTGTGCTGATAGATCGAGGTCGTAAGTTCGAATCCCACCAGTGGCAAAATGTTTCTTGCTACATACACGCTTTTACTACCTTCATGTAACGAGTCAGGTGATCAGATATACGTAGTCACGTACGTTTGTATGCATTACATCATTTGTATTTAAATTCAAACTTATTTGTCGAGATATCTTTTTAAAACATATTGAAAAAATATTTCGAAACATTTTTAATGGTATAGGGTTTTAAAATGTTTTATTAAATTTTGTTTCGCAATTTCTTTTCGAAACCTATATCACCTAAATTTGATTTGAAATTTGTTTTCGGAAGAGTTTTATCAAAATAAGTAAACGAAATATCAGTTCTTTTAGGGGTGAACAAGTTTGTAAGGGTTTTACCCAATCATCTACCATTTTTTTAGATATATCAAAGTTGTTTCATTTTAACCCAAAGCGAACGTATTTATAATTTGACGTGTGCGTCAGTGGCGCGCGTTAGAAAAGAAAACGGAATATAGGGTTAATTTTTCGTATACAAGTTTAAACGTGTGTTACCCAACCATGTACCAATTTTCATCTACTTACTACAACAAATCGTCGATTTAGATATATCAAAGCTGTTTCATCTCTACCCAAAGCGAACATATTGATAATTTGACGTGGTCTGAGTGCGTCAGTGGCGCGCGTTAGAAAAGTAAACGGAATATAGGGTTAATTTTTCGTATACAAGTTTAAAAGTGTGTTACCCAATCATCTACCAATTTTCATGCACTTACTACAACAAATCGTCGATTCAGATATATCAAAGCTTTTTCATCTCTACCCAAAGCGAACATATTGATAATTAGACGTGATATGAGAGCGTTAGTGGCGCGCGTTAGAAAAGTAAACGGAATATAGGGTTAATTTTTCGTATACAAGTTTAAAAGTGTGTTACCCAATCATCTACCAATTTTCATGCACTTACTACAACAAATCGTCGATTCAGATATATCAAAGCTGTTTCATCTCTACCCAAAGCGAACATATTGATAATTTGACGTGGTATGAGTGCGTTAGTGGCGCGCGTTAGAAAAGTAAACGGAATATAGGGTTACTTTTTCGTATACAAGTTTAAACTTGTGTTACCCAACCATGTACCAATTTTTATGCACTTACTACAACAAATCGTCGATTTAGATATATCAAAGCTGTTTCATCTCTACCAAAAGCGAACATATTGAGAATTGGACGTGGTATGAGTGCGTTAGTGGCGCGCGTTAAAAAAGTAATCGGAATATAAGGTTTCTTATTTGGATATAAGTTAACAAGTGTGTTACCCAACCATATACCAATTTTCATGCACTTACTACAACAAATCGTCGATTTAAATATATATCAACGCTGTTTCATCTCAACCAAAATCGAACATACTGAGAATTGGACGTGGTATGAGTGCGTTAGTGGCGCGCGTTAAAAAAGTAAACGGAATATAGGGTTAATTTTTCGTATACAAGTTTAAAAGTGTGTTACCCAATCATTTACCAATTTTCATGCACTTACTACAATAAATCGTCGATTTAGATACATCAAAGCTGTTTCATTTTAACCCAAAGCGAACATATTGATAATTTGACGTGATGTGAGTGCGTTAGTGCCGCGCGTTAGAAAACTAAAGGGAGTATAAGGTTCCTTATTTGGATATAAGTTTACAATTGTGTTACCCAATCATCTACCAATTTTCATGCACTTAATACAATAAATCGTCGATTAAGATATCAAAGCTGTTTCATCTCATCCCAAAGCGAAGATATTGATAATTTAACGTGGTATGAGGGCGTTAGTGGCGCGCGTTAGAAAAGTAAACGTAATATACGGTTCATTTTTTGGATATAGGTTTACAAGTGTGTTACCCAACCATCTACCAATTTTCATGCACTTGCTACAACTAATCGTCGATTAAGATATCAAAGCTGTTTCATCTCTACCCAAAGCGAACATATTGATAATTTGACGTGGTATGAGTGCGTTAGTGCCGCGCGTTAGAAAAGTAAACGGAATATAGGGTTAATTTTTCGTATACAAGTTTAAACGTGTGTTACCCAACCATGTACCAATTTTCATCTACTTACTACAACAAATCGTCGATTTAGATATATCAAAGCTGTTTCATCTCTACCCAAAGCGAACATATTGATAATTTGACGTGGTCTGAGTGCGTTAGTGGCGCGCGTTAGAAAAGTAAACGGAATATAGGGTTAATTTTTCGTATACAAGTTTAAAAGTGTGTTACCCAATCATCTACCAATTTTCATGCACTTACTACAACAAATCGTCGATTCAGATATATCAAAGCTTTTTCATCTCTACCCAAAGCGAACATATTGATAATTAGAAGTGATATGAGAGCGTTAGTGGCGCGCGTTAGAAAAGTAAACGGAATATAAGGTTCCTTATTTGGATATAAGTTTAAAAGTGTGTTACCCAACCATCTACCAATCCTTATGTACTTACTACAACATATCGTGGATTTAGATATACCAAAGCTGTTTCATCTCAACCCATAGCGAACATATTGATAATTTGACTTGGTATGAGTTCGTTATTGGCGCGCGTTAGAAAAGTAAACGGAATATAGGGTTAATTTTTCGTATTCAAGTTTACAAGTGTGTTACCCAATCATCGACCAATTTCCATGCAATTACTACAACAAATCGTCGATTTAGATATATCAAAGCTGTTTCATCTCTACCCAAAGCGAAGATATTGATAATTTGACGTGTTATGAGTGCGTTAGTGGCACGCGTTAGAGAAGTAATCAGAATATAGGGTCCTTTTTTGGATATAAGTTGACAAGTGTGTTACCCAACCATCTACCAATTTTCATGCATTTACTACAACAAATCGTCGATTTAGATATATTAAAGCTGTTTCATCTTTACCCAAAGCGAACATATTGATAATTTGACGTGGTATGAGTGCGTTAGTGGCGCGCGTTAGAAAAATAAACGGAATATAGGGTTACTTTTTCGTATACAAGTTTAAACTTGTGTTACCCAACCATGTACCAATTTTTATGCACTTACTACAACAAATCGTCGATTTAGATATATCAAAGCTGTTTCATCTCTACCAAAAGCGAACATATTGAGAATTGGACGTGGTATGAGTGCGTTAGTGGCGCGCGTTAGAAAAGTAATCGGAATATAAGGTTTCTTATTTGGATATAAGTTAACAAGTGTGTTACCCAACCATATACCAATTTTCATGCACTTACTACAACAAATCGTCGATTTAAATATATATCAACGCTGTTTCATCTCTACCAAAATCGAACATACTGAGAATTGGACGTGGTATGAGTGCGTTAGTGGCGCGCGTTAGAAAAGTAAACGGAATATAGGGTTAATTTTTCGTATACACGTTTAAAAGTGTGTTACCCAATCATTTACCAATTTTCATGCACTTACTACAACAAATCGTCGATTTAGATATATCAAAGCTGTTTCATTTTAACCCAAAGCGAACATATTGATAATTTGACGTGATATGAGGGCGTTAGTGGCGCGCGTTAGAAAAGTAAATGGAATATAGGGTTCATTTTTTGGATATAGATTTACAAGTGTGTTACCCAATCATTTACCAATTTTCATGCACTTACTACAAAAAATCGTCGATTTAGATATATCAAAGCTGTATCATTTTAACCCAAAGCGAACATATTGATAATTTGACGTGATATGAGTGCGTTAGTGGCGCGCGTTAGAAAAGTAAATGTAATATAAGGTTCCTTATTTGGATATAAGTTTACAATTGTGTTACCCAATCATCTACCAATTTTCATGCACTTAATACAACAAATCGTCGATTAAGATATCAAAGCTGTTTCATCTCTACCCAAAGCAAAGATATTGATAATTTAACGTGGTAAGAGGGCGTTAGTGGCGCGCGTTAGAAAAGTAAATGGAATATAGGGTTCATTTTTTGGATATAGGTTTACAAGTGTGTTACCCAACCATCTACCAATTTTCATGCACTTGCTACAACAAATCGTCGATTTAGATATATCAAAGCTGTTTCATCTCAACCCAAAGCGAACATATTGATAATTTGACGTGGTATGAGTGCGTTAGTAGCGCGTTAGAAAAGTAAACGGAATATAGGGTTAATTTTTCGTAAACAAGTTTAAACGTGTGTTACCCAACCATGTACCAATTTTTATGCACTTACTACAACAAATCGTCGATTTAGATATATCAAAGCTGTTTCATCGCTACCAAAAGCGAACATATTGATAATTTGACGTGTTATGAGTGCGTTAGTGGCGCGCGTTAGAAAAGTAATCGGAATATAAGGTTTCTTATTTGGATATAAGTTAACAAGTGTGTTACCCAACCATCTACCAATTTTCATTCACTTACTACAACAAATCGTCGATTTAGATATATCAAAGCTGTTTCATCTCTACCAAAAGCGAACATATTGAGAATTGGACGTGGTATGAGTGCGTTAGTGGCGCGCGTTAGAAAAGTAAACGAAATATAGGGTTAATTTTTCGTATACACGTTTAAAATTGTGTTACCCAATCATTTACCAATTTCCATGCACTTACTACAACAAATCGTCGATTTAGATATATCAAAGCTGTTTCATTTTAACCCAAAGCGAACATATTGAGAATTTGACGTGATATGAGGGCGTTAGTGGCGCGCGTTAGAAAAGTAAATGGAATATAGGGTTCATTTTTTGGATATAGATTTACAAGTGTGTTACCCAACCATCTACCAATTTTTATGCACTTGCTACAACAAATCGTCGATTTAGATATATCAAAGCTGTTTCATCTCTACCCAAAGCGAAGATATTGATAATTTGACGTGGTATGAGTGCGTTAATGGCGCGCGTTAGAAAAGTAAACGGAATATAGGGTTAATTTTTCGTATACAAGTTGAAACGTGTGTTACCCAACCATGTACCAATTTTCATCTACTTACTACAACAAATCGTCGATTTACATATATCAAAGCTGTTTCATATCTACACAAAGCGAACATATTGATAATTTGACGTGGTATGAGTGCGTTAGTGGCGCGCGTTAGAAAAGTAAACGGAATATAGGGTTAATTTTTCGTATACAAGTTTAAAAGTGTGTTACCCAATCATCTACCAATTTTCATGCACTTACTACAACAAATCGTCGATTCAGATATATCAAAGCTTTTTCATCTCTACCCAAAGCGAACATATTGATAATTAGACGTGATATGAGTGCGTTAGTGGCGCGCGTTAGAAAAGTAAATGGAATATAAGGTTCCTTATTTGGATATAAGTTTACAAGTGTGTTACCCAACCATCTACCAATTCTTGTGTACTTACTACAACATATCGTGGATTTAGATATATCAAAGCTGTTTCATCTCAACCCATAGCGAACATATTGATAATTTGACTTGGTATGAGTCCGTTATTGGCGCGCGTTAGAAAAGTAAACGGAATATAGGGTTAATTTTTTGTATTCAAGTTTAACAGTGTGTTACCCAATCATCCACCAATTTTCATGCACTTACTACAACAAATCGTCGATTTAGATATATCAAAGCTCTTTCATCTCTACCCAAAGCGAAGATATTGATAATTTGACGTGTTATGAGTGCGTTAGTGGCGCGCGTTAGAAAAGTAATCGGAATATAGGGTCCTTTTTTTGGATAGAAGTTTACAAGTGTGTTACCCAACCATCTACCAACAGGGTCGGTTTTAGGCCGATTTGACCGATTAGATCAAATTGGGCCCCGCACCTTGAAGGGGCCCCGCGCTAGCGGGGTCTTTCTGCATTACGAGGTTTAAAATACTACTGAAACGTAAAATAAAAAGTGAAATAATATTCTTTCTCATAATATCAATTTGTTATGCATCGTAATACGTCAAATTCAATTTTTGTGTCTGCCTGTTATGTCATAATGAATATTGTTGCTAAACAATATATATATGTTTGGAAGTAAAACAATATATCGTAAAAAAGCATCCACATTACCTTTAATTTGTTTTATAGCTAGTATTAAATGTCTATTTTTGTAGTTTGTATGTACTGGTATGTATTGTATATAAACACCCATCAATTTGGCTATGAAGAGTAGGGGCCCCGCCATCACATTTCTAATTGGGCCCCGCGGTTCCTAGCACCGGGACTGTCTACCAATTTACATGCACTTACTGCAACTAATTGTCCATTTAGATATATCAAAGATGTTTCATCTCTACCCAAAGCGAACATATTGCTAATTAGACGTGGTATGAGTGCTTTGGTGGCGCGCGTTAGAAAAGTAAACGGAATATAGGATTCATTTTTTGGATATAAGTTTACAAGTGTGTTACCCAACCATCTACCTATTTCCATGCATTTACTACAACAATTCGTTGATTTAGGTATATCAAAGCTGTTTCATGCCAAATTCTTATGTTTGCTTTGGTTTGATATCTAACCGCTTTGATATACCTAAATCAATGATTAGTTGCAGCAATTGCATACGAATTGGTTAATGGTTGGATAACACATTTGTGAATTGGTTCCCATTAAATAACTGTGTATCATTTGCGTTTCTAAAGGCCAACCGATTAACGCGAGTAGCCTACACGACATCCAAAAGTCACATACCCAATCTTTTCGTCATCTGTAGCATATTGTATTTTTGACGTACAAAGACAGAAGTCGTGCTGATAAACTCTTTGTTATACATGTTTATAGGGGCAGCAAACTCAAGTCGCGATGGCATTAGGCCTACATTTTTGGTGCAGTGATTTTATCAATTGAAGTTCATTCTGGAGGTAAATAATTTAATTGTTTATGTGTTGTACTGTCCCCAGTATTTGTCGTTCGAATAGCAAGATCATGCAAGAAAAGGTTCTGCACTGTACAATAGTTTTTAACCGTTTAGTACAATTTTTATCTTGTTTAAGAATATGTCATTGTTTTGTTATATTTCACAAGAAATATCTAGGATGATATTTTTAAGTTAATAACATTTCACGTGCAAACAATGCTCACGAAATGAAGAATACCTATTGAAATTGAATGTTGGAATTTTGACATGATGTTAAAAGGGGGAAAGAAAGTGAGACTTAAAAGAGATAAAAAGAGAAGTAAATAAAAAGAAACAAACATTTTTCCTTTTTTGTTGGTACTTGTTTAAACACAAGCACCATTATGATCAGTTTTTACTACCTCGTGTTCTAGTTAATGATGGCGAAAATACGGAACTACGGAAATGCGGAAATTAAATGAAAAGCTGGTTAAGAATACTCCGTAAATCCTAATGCCTTTAGGTGGATTAGTTTTTAGTTAAAAATTCCTTCGTGTTCTTTTAAACTCACGGTCGTTAGAGTGGGCTAAAGTTCAGTATAAAGTTCCGTATTTCCGTAATTGCACATTTCCGCCTTTTAGTTATGTCCTCGTGGTTCCTGGTTTGTATTTTGTAATGACAGACGGATTTTGGTTTATGGCCAAATCAATCTTCTTATGATTTAACATAGGCAGTATAACTTGGTGTAGATATTAGATTCATGTTAAACATTAGCTGCATATATGATGACAAAAGCTAACAAATTGATTAAGGTTAAACTATAAACGTTGACGTTGCAATAGTTTTCCGATGTAAGCTAGAACTAGAAGGAAACTAGCATTCCGAAGAAAGCTTATTTAACCATAAAATACGGTTATCAAGTTACAGCTTCTACTATTGCAATAAATTACTTTATTATTTTTGCAGACTTGTGCGTACTGGTATTTAACCTATATTTCACACAACGTAAGAAATGAGTTCAACAGAAGAAAGTGAAAGGTGAGTTTTCATGATAATGTTTAGTTATGCGAGGAGTGCCTGGGAGTTTTCATGGGCGCAGGCCACAGCAGCTGGTTTACATTAGTAAGGGACTGGCTAACAGTGATTCTTATCTGAGTGTTACCAAGCGAATAAAAGATACCTCATGTCATGTGCCGTCATAATTGCATGCGAATTCAAGTTCGCTCGCTACACTTTCACACATATAAGGACAGGATACTCGTGTTTATTACCGCAGATGGAAAATCACAGGGAGCGTAATAACACAGACAATTGCCATATTACCTCATGCCCACCGTCGGGTTACTTGAGTAGTTGCAGTGTATTGTATATGATCGAGACGCTGCTGCTGTTTTAGGGCCATCTAATAATTCACTGGGTTCAGGGGATGTCCGCTAATTGCCTTGCGCAAAGACCGACTAAACCAAATATGTGTTGTATTTCTTTAAAATAGAACTGCACCCTTTTTATTTGCTACGGTACTATTTATAGGATATTCATGTTTTATTTCTGTGAATATGAAAACGCGCAAGAGCGTTGATTGTTTCATTATTACGTAATATAAGCAACCATTCACACGTCGATTGTTTGATTGTCAACGTAATATACGCACCATTCACACGTCGATTGTTTGATTGTCAACGTAATATAAGCAACCATTCAGACGCTGATTGTTTGATTTTTAACTCAATATTACGCATTACAATAAAAGTTATACTATATGTCTTAAGGTGACGTTT
>CH001841.1:2195757-2209704 GCA_000149265.1 Ciona savignyi | reverse complement strand
CTGTAAAAAATTATACCGTAGTTATGGCAAAAGATTCAAAATTTTACGCTGCGATCAGGATTCGAACCTGCGCGGGAATACCCTATTGGATTTCGAGTCCAACGCCTTAACCACTCGGCCATCGCAGCTCGTTGTTAACACCTAAGACTCTGTAATATGCTTCATAGAAGCTCTTTTTAAGTTCACCTTGACACACTTTTCTTACACAATATTATCAACACATATATGAGTAAACTTGGTCATTTTAAAATCCTTAAAAAATCACCAAGTTCTAATTTGTATATAAAAATCACATAAACACAACGCTTTCTATTGTAAACTCGTCAACCTGTAAAAAATATACCGTAGTTATGGCAAAAGAATCAAAATTTTACGCTGCGATCAGGATTCGTTTTAAGGGCACCTTGACACACTTTTCTTACACAATATTATCAACACATATATATGAGAAACTTGGTTATTTTAAAATCCTTTAAAAATCACCAAGTTCTAACTTGTATATTAAAATCATATAAACACAACGGTTTCTGTTGTAAACTCGTCCACCTGTAAAAAATATACCGTAGTTATGGCAAAAGATTCCAAATTTTACGCTGCGAACAGGATTCAAAACTGCGCGGGAATATCCCATTGGATTTCGAGTCCAACGCCTTAACCACTCGGCCATCGCAGCTCGTTGATAACGTATAAGACACTCTAATATGCTTCATAGATGTCCTTTTTGATGGCACCTTGACACACTCTTCTTACACAATATTATCAACCCATATATGAGAAAGTTTGCAATTTTAAAATCCGTTAAAAAGCACAAAGTTCTAATTTGGATGTAATAATTAAATAAAACAACGGTTAATGTTGTAAACTCGTCCATCTGTAAAAAATTATACCGTGGTGATGGCAAAAGATTCAAAATTTTACGCTGCGAACAGGATTCGAACCTGCGCGGGAATATCCCATTGGATTTCGAGTCCAACGCCTTAACCCTTCGGCCAACGCAGCTGGTTGTTAATGTATGAGACTCTGTAATATGCTCCATAGAAGTCCTTTTTTCAGGGTACAATGGCACACTTTTCTTACACAATATTATCAACACATGAGAAACTTGGTAATTTTAAAATCCGTTAAAAACCACAAAGTTCTAATTAGGATACAAAAATCACATACAAATTATAGTTTCAGTTGTAAACTCGTGCACTTGTAATAATTATACCGTGGTCATGGCAAAGCATTCAAAAATTTACGCTGCGAACAGGATTCGAATCTGCGCGGGAATATCCCATTGGATTTCGAGTCCAACGCCTTAACCACTCGGCCATCGCAGCTCATTTGTAACGTATAAGACTCTGTAATATGCTTCAAAGAAATCCCTTTTTCATGGCACAAATGCAAAATTCTCTTACACAATATTATGCACACATATATGAGGAACTTGGTAATTTTGAAATCTATAAAAATTACCAAGTTCTAATTTCGATATAAAAATCACATAAACACAATGGTTTCTGTTGTAAACTCGTCCACCTTTAAAAAAAATATACGTGGTTTTGACAAAAGAACTAAAATATTACGCTGCGAACAGGATTCGAACCTGCGCGGGAATATCCCATTGGATTTCGAGTCCAACGCCTTAACCACTCGGCCATCGCAGCTCGTTGATAACTTATGAGACTCTGTAATATGCTTCATAGAAGTTCTTTTTGATGGCAGCTTGACACACTTTTCTTACACAATTTTCTTACACAGAGAAACTTTGCAATTTTAAAATCCGTTAAAAAGCACACAGTTCTAATTTGGATAAAAAAATAAAATAAAAACAACGTTTAATGTTTTAAACTCATCCATCTGTAATAATTTATACTGTGGGTATGGCAAAGTATTCACAATTTTACGCTGCGAACAGGATTCGAACCTGCACGGGAATATCCCATTGGATTTCGAGTCCAACGCCTTAACCACTCGGCCATCGCAGCTCGTTGTTATAATCTAAGACTCTGTAATATGCTTCATAGAAGCTCATTTTGAGGGCACCTTGACACACTTTTTCTTACACACATATTATCAACACATATATGATAAACTTGGTAATTTTTAAATCCTTTAAAATTCACCAAGTTCTAGTTTGTATATTAAAATCATATAAACACAACGGTTTCTGTTGTAAACTCGTCCACCTGTAAAAAATTATACCCGTAGTTATGGCAAAAGATTCAAAATTTTACGCTGCGATCAGGATTCGAACCTGCGCGGGAATACCCTATTGGATTTCGAGTCCAACGCCTTAACCACTCGGCCATCGCAGCTCGTTGTTAACACCTAAGACTCTGTAATATGCTTCATAGAAGCTCTTTTTAAGTTCACCTTGACACACTTTTCTTACACAATATTATCAACACATATATGAGAAACTTGGTCATTTTAAAATCCTTAAAAAATCACCAAGTTCTAATTTGTATATAAAAATCACATAAACACAACGCTTTCTATTGTAAACTCGTCAACCTGTAAAAAATATACCGTAGTTATGGCAAAAGAATCAAAATTTTACGCTGCGATCAGGATTCGTTTTAAGGGCACCTTGACACACCTTTTCTTACACAATATTATCAACACATATATATGAGAAACTTGGTTATTTTAAAATCCTTTAAAAATCACCAAGTTCTAACTTGTATATTAAAATCATATAAACACAACGGTTTCTGTTGTAAACTCGTCCACCTGTAAAAAATATACCGTAGTTATGGCAAAAGATTCCAAATTTTACGCTGCGAACAGGATTCGAAACTGCGCGGGAATATCCCATTGGATTTCGAGTCCAACGCCTTAACCACTCGGCCATCGCAGCTCGTTGATAACGTATAAGACACTCTAATATGCTTCATAGATGTCCTTTTTGATGGCACCTTGACACACTTTTCTTACACAATATTATCAACCCATATATGAGAAAGTTTGCAATTTTAAAATCCGTTAAAAAGCACAAAGTTCTAATTTGGATGTAATAATTATTTAAAATAACGGTTAATGTTGTAAACTCGTCCATCTGTAAAAAATTATACCGTGGTTATGGCAAAAGATTCAAAATTGTACGCTACGAACAGGATTCGAACCTGCGAGGGAATATCCCATTGGATTTCGAGTCCAACGCCTTAACCTTCGGCCAACGCAGCTGGTTGTTAACGTATGATACTCTGTAATATGCTCCATAGAAGTCCTATTTTCAGGGTACAATGGCACACTTTTCTTACACATAATATTATCAACACATATATGAGAAACTTGGTAATTTTAATATCCGTTATAAAGCACATAGTTCTAATTTGGATACAAAAATCGCATACAAACAATAATTTCAGTTGTAATCCCGTCCACTTGTAATAATTATACCGTGGTTATGGCAAAGGATTTCAAATTTTACGCTGCGAACAGGATTCGAACCTGCGCGGGAATATCCCATTGGATTTCGAGTCCAACGCCTTAACCACTCGGCCATCGCAGCTCGTTGATAACGTATAAGACACTGTAATATGCTTCATAAAAGTCCTTTTTGATGGCACCTTAACACACTTTTCTTACACACAATATTATCAACCCGCATATATGAGAAACTTGGTAATTTTAAAATCCTTTATAAATGACCAAGTTCTAATTTGTATAAAAAAATCATATAAACACAACGGTTTCTGCTGTAAACTCGTCCACATGTAAAAAATATGCCGTAGTTATGACATAAGATTCAAAATTTTACGCTGCGAACCGGAATTTGAACCTGCGCGGGAATATCCCAATGGATTTCGAGTCCAACGCCTTAACCACTCGGCCATCGCAGCTCGTTTTTAACGTATGAGACTCTGTAATATGCTTCACAGAAGTCCTTTTTGATGGAACCGAGACACACTTTTATTACATAATATTATCAACCCATATATGAGAAAGTTTGCAATTTTAAAATCCGTTAAAAAGCACAAAGTTCTAATTTGGATGTAATAATTAATTAAAACAACGGTTAATGTTTTAAACTCGTCCATCTGTAAAAAATTATACCGTGGTGATGGCAAAAGATTCAAAATTTTACGCTGCGAACAGGATTCGAACCTGCGAGGGAATATCCCATTGGATTTCGAGTCCAACGCCTTAACCTTCGGCCAACGCAGCTGGTTGTTAACGTATAAGACTCTGTAATATGCTTCAAAGAAGTCCTATTTTCGAGGGTACAATGGCACACTTTTCTTATACATAATATTATCAACACATATATGAGAAACTTGGTAATTTTAATATCCGTTATAAAGCACATAGTTCTAATTTGGATACAAAAATCACATACAAACAATAATTTCAGTTGTAATCCCGTCCACTTGTAATAATTATACTGTGGTTATGGCAAAGGATTCCAAATTTTACGCTACGAACAGGATTCGAACCTGCGCGGGAATATCCCATTGGATTTCGAGTCCAACGCCTTAACCACTCGGCCATCGCAGCTCGTTGATAACGTATAAGACACTGTAATATGCTTCATAAAAGTCCTTTTTGATGGCACCTTGACACACTTTTCTTACACACAATATTATCAACCCGCATATATGAGAAACTTGGTAATTTTAAAATCCTTTATAAATGACCAAGTTCTAATTTGTATAAAAAAATCATATAAACACAACGGTTTCTGCTGTAAACTCGTCCACCTGTAAAAAATATACCGTAGTTATCACAAAAGATATAAAATTTTACGCTACGAACAGGATTCGACCTGCGCGGGAATATCCCATTGGATTTCGAGTCCAACGCCTTAACCACTCGGCCAACGCAGCTGGTTGTTAACGTATGAGACTCTGTAATATGCTTCATAGAAGTCCTATTTTCAGGGTACAATGGCACACTTTTCTTACACAATATTATCAACCCATATATGAGAAACATAGTAATTTTAAAATCCGTTAAAAACCACAAAGTTCTAATTTGGATACAAAAATCACATATAAGATATAGTTTCAGTTGTAAACTCGTGCATTTGTATAATTATACCGTGGTTATGGCAAAGCATTCAAAAATTTACGCTGCGAACAGGATTCGAAACTGCGCGGGAATATCCCATTGCTTTCGAGTCCAACGCCTTAACCACTCGGCCATGGCAGCTCGTTTTTAACGTATGAGACTCTGTAATATGCTTCACAGAAGTTCTTTTTGATGGCACCTAGACACACTTTTCTTACATAATATTATCAACCCATATATGAGAAACTTGGTAATTTTAAAATCCGTTAAAAAGCACACAGTTCTAATTTGGATGTAATAATTAAATAAAACAACCGTTAATGTTGTAAACTCGTCCATCTGTAAAAAATTATACCGTGGTGATGGCAAAAGATTCAAAATTTTACGCTGCGAACAGGATTCGAACCTGCGCGGGAATATCCCATTGGATTTCGAGTCCAACGCCTTAACCTTCGGCCAACGCAGCTGGTTGTTAACGTATGAGACTCTGTAATATGCTCCATAGAAGTCCTTTTTTCAGGGTACAATGGCACACTTTTCTTACACACAATATTATCAACACATATATGAGAAACTTGGTAATTTTAAAATCCGTTAAAAACCACAAAGTTCTAATTTGGATACAAAAGTCACATACAAACAATAATTTCAGTTGTAAAACCGTCCGCTTGTAATAATTATACCGTGGTTATGGCAAAGGATTCCAAATTTTACGCTGCGAACAGGATTCGAACCTGCGCTGGAATATCCCATTGGATTTCGAGTCCAACGCCTTAACCACTCGGCCATCGTAGCTCGTTTTTAACGCATGAGACTCTGTAATATGCTTCACAGAAGTCCTTTTTGATGGCACCGAGACACACTTTTCTTACATAATATTATTAACCCATATATGAGAAAGTTTGCAATTTTAAAATCCGTTAAAAAGCACAAAGTTCTAATTTGGATGTAATAATTAAATAAAACAACGGTTAATGTTGTAAACTCGTCCATCTGTAAAAAATTATACCGTGGTGATGGCAAAAGATTCAAAATTTTACGCTGCGAACAGGATTCGAACCTGCGCGGGAATATCCCATTGGATTTCGAGTCCAACGCCTTAACCCTTCGGCCAACGCAGCTGGTTGTTAATGTATGAGACTCTGTAATATGCTCCATAGAAGTCCTTTTTTCAGGGTACAATGGCACACTTTTTTTACACAATATTATCAACACATGAAGAAACTTGGTAATTTTAAAATCCGTTAAAAACCACAAAGTTCTAATTAGGATACAAAAATCACATACAAATTATAGTTTCAGTTGTAAACTCGTGCACTTGTAATAATTATACCGTGGTTATGGAAAAGCATTTCAAATTTTACGCTGCGAACAGGATTCGAACCTGCGCGGGAATATCCCATTGGATTTCGAGTCCAACGCCTTAACCACTCGGCCATCGCAGCTCGTTGATAACGTATAAGACACTGTAATATGCTTCATAAAAGTCCTTTTTGATGGCACCTTGACACACTTTTCTTACACACAATATTATCAACCCGCATATAATGAGAAACTTGGTAATTTTAAAATCCTTTATAAATGACCAAGTTCTAATTTGTAGAAAAAAATCATATAAACACAACGGTTTCTGCTGTAAACTCGTCCACATGTAAAAAATATACCGTAGTTATGACATAAGATTCAAAATTTTACGCTGCGAACCGGATTTGAACCTGCGCGGGAATATCCCAATGGATTTCGAGTCCAACGCCTTAACCACTCGGCCATCGCAGCTCGTTTTTAACGTATGAGACTCTGTAATATGCTTCACAGAAGTCCTTTTTGATGGAACCGAGACACACTTTTATTACATAATATTATCAACCCATATATGAGAAAGTTTGCAATTTTAAAATCCGTTAAAAAGCACAAAGTTCTAATTTGGATGTAATAATTAATTAAAACAACGGTTAATGTTTTAAACTCGTCCATCTGTAAAAAATTATACCCGTGGTGATGGGCAAAAGATTCAAAATTTTACGCTGCGAACAGGATTCGAACCTGCGAGGGAATATCCCATTGGATTTCGAGTCCAACGCCTTAACCTTCGGCCAACGCAGCTGGTTGTTAACGTATAAGACTCTGTAATATGCTTCAAAGAAGTCCTATTTTCAGGGTACAATGGCACACTTTTCTTATACATAATATTATCAACACATATATGAGAAACTTGGTAATTTTAATATCCGTTATAAAGCACATAGTTCTAATTTGGATACAAAAATCACATACAAACAATAATTTCAGTTGTAATCCCGTCCACTTGTAATAATTATACTGTGGTTATGGCAAAGGATTCCAAATTTTACGCTACGAACAGGATTCGAACCTGCGCGGGAATATCCCATTGGATTTCGAGTCCAACGCCTTAACCACTCGGCCATCGCGGCGCGTTTTTAACGTATGAGACTCTGTAATATGCTTCACAGAAGTCCTTTTTGATGGCACCGAGACACACTTTTCTTACAAAATATTATCTACGCATATATGAGAAAGTTTGCAATTTTAAAATCCGTTAAAAAGCACAAAGTTCTAATTTGGATGTAATAATTAAATAAAACAACGGTTAATGCTGTAAACTCGTCCATCTGTAAAAAATTATACCGTGGTGATGGCAAAAGATTCAAAATTTTACGCTGCGAACAGGATTCGAACCTGCGCGGGAATATCCCATTGGATTTCGAGTCCAACGCCTTAACCACTCGGCCATCGCAGCTCATTTGTAACGTATAAGACTCTGTAATATGCTTCAAAGAAATCCCTTTTTCATGGCACAAATGCAAAATTCTCTTACACAATATTATGCACACATATATGAGGAACTTGGTAATTTTGAAATCTATAAAAATTACCAAGTTCTAATTTCGATATAAAAATCACATAAACACAATGGTTTCTGTTGTAAACTCGTCCACCTTTAAAAAAAATATACGTGGTTTTGACAAAAGAACTAAAATATTACGCTGCGAACAGGATTCGAACCTGCGCGGGAATATCCCATTGGATTTCGAGTCCAACGCCTTAACCACTCGGCCATCGCAGCTCGTTGATAACTTATGAGACTCTGTAATATGCTTCATAGAAGTTCTTTTTGATGGCAGCTTGACACACTTTTCTTACACAATTTTCTTACACAGAGAAACTTTGCAATTTTAAAATCCGTTAAAAAGCACACAGTTCTGAATTTGGATAAAAAAATAAAATAAAAACAACGTTTAATGTTTTAAACTCATCCATCTGTAATAATTTATACTGTGGGTATGGCAAAGTATTCACAATTTTACGCTGCGAACAGGATTCGAACCTGCACGGGAATATCCCATTGGATTTCGAGTCCAACGCCCTTAACCACTCGGCCATCGCAGCTCGTTGTTATAATCTAAGACTCTGTAATATGCTTCATAGAAGCTCATTTTGAGGGCACCTTGACACACCTTTTCTTACACAATATTATCAACACATATATGATAAACTTGGTAATTTTTAAATCCTTTAAAATTCACCAAGTTCTAGTTTGTATATTAAAATCATATAAACACAACGGTTTTCTGTTGTAAACTCGTCCACCTGTAAAAAAATTATACCGTAGTTATGGCAAAAGATTCAAAATTTTACGCTGCGATCAGGATTCGAACCTGCGCGGGAATACCCTATTTGGATTTCGAGTCCAACGCCTTAACCACTCGGCCATCGCAGCTCGTTGTTAACACCTAAGACTCTGTAATATGCTTCATAGAAGCTCTTTTTAAGGGCACCTTGACACACTTTTCTTACACAATATTATCAACCCATATATGAGAAACTTGGTCATTTTAAAATCCTTAAAAAATCACCAAGTTCTAATTTGTATATAAAAATCACATAAACACAACGCTTTCTATTGTAAACTCGTCAACCTGTAAAAAATATACCCGTAGTTATGGCAAAAGAATCAAAATTTTACGCTGCGATCAGGATTCGTTTTAAGGGCACCTTGACACACTTTTCTTACACAATATTATCAACACATATATATATATGAGAAACTTGGTTATTTTAAAATCCTTTAAAAATCACCAAGTTCTAACTTGTATATTAAAATCATATAAACACAACGCTTTCTATTGTAAACTCGTCAACCTGTAAAAAATATACCGTAGTTATGGCAAAAGATTCCAAATTTTACGCTGCGAACAGGATTCGAAACTGCGCGGGAATATCCCATTGGATTTCGAGTCCAACGCCTTAACCACTCGGCCATCGCAGCTCGTTGATAACGTATAAGACACTCTAATATGCTTCATAGATGTCCTTTTTGATGGCACCTTGACACACTTTTCTTACACAATATTATCAACCCATATATGAGAAAGTTTGCAATTTT
The DNA here is from genome assembly GCA_000149265.1 of Ciona savignyi. Classification (NCBI taxonomy): domain Eukaryota; kingdom Metazoa; phylum Chordata; class Ascidiacea; order Phlebobranchia; family Cionidae; genus Ciona; species Ciona savignyi. Next base: position 2,200,301 of record CH001841.1, on the reverse strand, counting down.
AAAATCCGTTAAAAAGCACAAAGTTCTAATTTGGATGTAATAATTATTTAAAATAACGGTTAATGTTGTAAACTCGTCCATCTGTAAAAAATTATACCGTGGTTATGGCAAAAGATTCAAAATTGTACGCTACGAACAGGATTCGAACCTGCGAGGGAATATCCCATTGGATTTCGAGTCCAACGCCTTAACCTTCGGCCAACGCAGCTGGTTGTTAACGTATGATACTCTGTAATATGCTCCATAGAAGTCCTATTTTCAGGGTACAATGGCACACTTTTCTTACACATAATATTATCAACACATATATGAGAAACTTGGTAATTTTAATATCCGTTATAAAGCACATAGTTCTAATTTGGATACAAAAATCGCATACAAACAATAATTTCAGTTGTAATCCCGTCCACTTGTAATAATTATACCGTGGTTATGGCAAAGGATTTCAAATTTTACGCTGCGAACAGGATTCGAACCTGCGCGGGAATATCCCATTGGATTTCGAGTCCAACGCCTTAACCACTCGGCCATCGCAGCTCGTTGATAACGTATAAGACACTGTAATATGCTTCATAAAAGTCCTTTTTGATGGCACCTTGACACACTTTTCTTACACACAATATTATCAACCCGCATATATGAGAAACTTGGTAATTTTAAAATCCTTTATAAATGACCAAGTTCTAATTTGTATAAAAAAATCATATAAACACAACGGTTTCTGCTGTAAACTCGTCCACATGTAAAAAATATACCGTAGTTATGACAAAAGATTCAAAATTTTACGCTACGAACAGGATTCGAACCTGCGCGGGTATATCCCATTGGATTTCGAGTCCAACGCCTTAACCACTCGGCCATCGCGGCGCGTTTTTAACGTATGAGACTCTGTAATATGCTTCACAGAAGTCCTTTTTGATGGCACCGAGACACACTTTTCTTACAAAATATTATCTACGCATATATGAGAAAGTTTGCAATTTTAAAATCCGTTAAAAAGCACAAAGTTCTAATTTGGATGTAATAATTAAATAAAACAACGGTTAATGCTGTAAACTCGTCCATCTGTAAAAAATTATACCGTGGTGATGGCAAAAGATTCAAAATTTTACGCTGCGAACAGGATTCGAACCTGCGCGGGAATATCCCATTGGATTTCGAGTCCAACGCCTTAACCACTCGGCCATCGCAGCTCATTTGTAACGTATAAGAACTCTGTAATATGCTTCAAAGAAATCCCTTTTTCATGGCACAAATGCAAAATTACTCTTACACAATATTATGCACACATATGATGAGGAATCTTGGTACATTTTGAAATCTATAAAAATTACCAAGTTCTAATTTCGATATAAAAATCACATAAACACAATGGTTTCTGTTGTAAACTCGTCCACCTTTAAAAAAAATATACGTGGTTTTGACAAAAGAACTAAAATATTACGCTGCGAACAGGATTCGAACCTGCGCGGGAATATCCCATTGGATTTCGAGTCCAACGCCTTAACCACTCGGCCATCGCAGCTCGTTGATAACTTATGAGACTCTGTAATATGCTTCATAGAAGTTCTTTTTGATGGCAGCTTGACACACTTTTCTTACACAATTTTCTTACACAGAGAAACTTTGCAATTTTAAAATCCGTTAAAAAGCACACAGTTCTAATTTGGATAAAAAAATAAAATAAAAACAACGTTTAATGTTTTAAACTCATCCATCTGTAATAATTTATACTGTGGGTATGGCAAAGTATTCACAATTTTACGCTGCGAACAGGATTCGAACCTGCACGGGAATATCCCATTGGATTTCGAGTCCAACGCCTTAACCACTCGGCCATCGCAGCTCGTTGTTATAATCTAAGACTCTGTAATATGCTTCATAGAAGCTCATTTTGAGGGCACCTTGACACACTTTTCTTACACAATATTATCAACACATATATGATAAACTTGGTAATTTTTAAATCCTTTAAAATTCACCAAGTTCTAGTTTGTATATTAAAATCATATAAACACAACGGTTTCTGTTGTAAACTCGTCCACCTGTAAAAAATTATACCGTAGTTATGGCAAAAGATTCAAAATTTTACGCTGCGATCAGGATTCGAACCTGCGCGGGAATACCCTATTGGATTTCGAGTCCAACGCCTTAACCACTCGGCCATCGCAGCTCGTTGTTAACACCTAAGACTCTGTAATATGCTTCATAGAAGCTCTTTTTAAGTTCACCTTGACACACTTTTCTTACACAATATTATCAACACATATATGAGAAACTTGGTCATTTTAAAATCCTTAAAAAATCACCAAGTTCTAATTTGTATATAAAAATCACATAAACACAACGCTTTCTATTGTAAACTCGTCAACCTGTAAAAAATATACCGTAGTTATGGCAAAAGAATCAAAATTTTACGCTGCGATCAGGATTCGTTTTAAGGGCACCTTGACACACTTTTTCTTGACACAATATTATCAACACATATATATATATGAGAAACTTGGTTATTTTAAAATCCTTTAAAAATCACCAAGTTCTAACTTGTATATTAAAATCATATAAACACAACGGTTTCTGTTGTAAACTCGTCCACCTGTAAAAAATATACCGTAGTTATGGCAAAAGATTCCAAATTTTACGCTGCGAACAGGATTCAAAACTGCGCGGGAATATCCCATTGGATTTCGAGTCCAAGGCCTTAACCACTCGGCCATCGCAGCTCGTTGATAACGTATAAGACTCTGTAATATGCTTCATAGAAGTCCTTTTTGATGGCACCTTGACACACTTTTCTTACACAATATTATCAACCCATATATGAGAAACTTGGTAATTTTAAAATCCTTTAAAAATTACCAAGTTCTAATTTGTATATAAAAATCACATAAACACAACGGTTTCTGTTGTAAACTCGTCCACCTGTAAAAAGTATACCGTGGTTATGGCAAAGGATTCCAAATTTTACGCTGCGAACAGGATTCGAACCTGCGCGGGAATATCCCATTGTATTTCGAGTCCAACGCCTTAACCACTCGGCCATCGCAGCTCGTTTTTAACGTATAAGACTCTGTAATATGTTTTACAGAAGTCCTTTTTGATGGCACCGAGACACACTTTTTCTTACACAATAATATTATCAACCCATATATGAGAAAGTTTGCAATTTTAAAATCCGTAAAAAAGCACAAATTTCTAATTTGGATGTAATAATTAATTATAACAACGGTTAATTTTGTAAACTCGTCCATCTCTAAAAAATTATACCGTGGTTATGGCAAAAGATTCAAAATTTTACGCTACAAACAGTATTCGAACCTGCGCGGGAATATCCCATTGGATTTCGAGTCCAACGCCTTAACCTTCGGCCAACGCAGCTGGTTGTTAACGTATGATACTCTGTAATATGCTCCATAGAAGTCCTATTTTCAGGGTACAATGGCACACTTTTCTTACACATAATATTATCAACACATATATGAGAAACTTGGTAATTTTAATATCCGTTATAAAGCACATAGTTCTAATTTGGAAACAAAAATCGCATACAAACAATAATTTCAGTTGTAATCCCGTCCACTTGTAATAATTATACCGTGGTTATGGCAAAGGATTTCAAATTTTACGCTGCGAACAGGATTCGAACCTGCGCGGGAATATCCCATTGGATTTCGAGTCCAACGCCTTAACCACTCGGCCATCGCAGCTCGTTGATAACGTATAAGACACTGTAATATGCTTCATAAAAGTCCTTTTTGATGGCACCTTGACACACTTTTCTTACACACAATATTATCAACCCGCATATATGAGAAACTTGGTAATTTTAAAATCCTTTATAAATGACCAAGTTCTAATTTGTAGAAAAAAATCATATAAACACAACGGTTTCTGCTGTAAACTCGTCCACATGTAAAAAATATACCGTAGTTATGACATAAGATTCAAAATTTTACGCTGCGAACCGGATTTGAACCTGCGCGGGAATATCCCAATGGATTTCGAGTCCAACGCCTTAACCACTCGGCCATCGCAGCTCGTTTTTAACGTATGAGACTCTGTAATATGCTTCACAGAAGTCCTTTTTGATGGAACCGAGACACACTTTTATTACATAATATTATCAACCCATATATGAGAAAGTTTGCAATTTTAAAATCCGTTAAAAAGCACAAAGTTCTAATTTGGATGTAATAATTAATTAAAACAACGGTTAATGTTGTAAACTCGTCCATCTGTAAAAAATTATACCGTGGTGATGGCAAAAGATTCAAAATTTTACGCTGCGAACAGGATTCGAACCTGCGCGGGAATATCCCATTGGATTTCGAGTCCAACGCCTTAACCTTCGGCCAACGCAGCTGGTTGTTAACGTATAAGACTCTGTAATATGCTTCAAAGAAGTCCTATTTTCAGGGTACAATGGCACACTTTTCTTATACATAATATTATCAACACATATATGAGAAACTTGGTAATTTTAATATCCGTTATAAAGCACATAGTTCTAATTTGGATACAAAAATCACATACAAACAATAATG
>CH001841.1:2178017-2195657 GCA_000149265.1 Ciona savignyi | reverse complement strand
AAGCTCCATGTGGTGGATTCGGGCACCTTGACACACTTTTCTTACCAATATTATCAACACATATATGAGAAACTTGGTAATTTTTAAATCCTTTAAAATTTACCAAGTTCTAGTTTGTATATTAAAATCATATAAACACAACGGTTTCTGTTGTAAACTCGTCCACCTGTAAAAAATTATACCGTAGTTATGGCAAAATATTTAAAATTTTACGCTGCGATCCGGATTCGAACTTGCGCGGGAATATCCTATTGGATTTCGAGTCCAACGCCTTAACCACTCGGCCAACGCAGCTGGTTGTTAACGTATAAGACTCTGTAATATGCTCCATAGAAGTCCTTTTTTCAGGGTACAATGGCACACTTTTCTTACACAATATTATCAACACATATATGACAAACATAGTAATTTTAAAATCCGTTAAAAACCACAAAGTTCTAATTTGGATAGAAAAATCACATACAAGATATAGTTTCAGTTGTAAACTCGTGCATTTGTATAATTATACCGTGGTCATGGCAAAGCATTCAAAAATTTACGCTGCGAACAGGATTCGAAACTGCGCGGGAATATCCCATTGGATTTCGAGTCCAACGCCTTAACTACTCGGCCATCGCAGCTCGTTTTTAACGTATGAGACTCTGTAATATGCTTCACAGAATTCCTTTTTGATGGCACCTAGACACACTTTTCTTACATAATATTATTAACCCTATATGAGAAAGTTGCAATTTTAAAATTTTTTAAAAGCACAAAGTTCTAATTTGGAGTGGATAATTAAATAAAACAACGGTTAATGTTGTAAACTCGTCCATCTGAAAAAAATTATACCGTGGTTATGGCAAAAGATTCACAATTTTACGCTGCGAACAGGATTCGAACCTGCGCGGGAATATCCCATTGGATTTCGAGTCCAACGCCTTAACCACTCGGCCATCGCAGCTCGTTGTTATAATCTAAGACTCTGTAATATGCTTCATAGAAGCTCATTTTGAGGGCACCTTGACACACTTTTCTTACACAATATTATCAACACATATATGATAAACTTGGTAATTTTTAAATCCTTTAAAATTCACCAAGTTCTAGTTTGTATATTAAAATCATATAAACACAACGGTTTCTGTTGTAAACTCGTCCACCTGTAAAAAATTATACCGTAGTTATGGCAAAAGATTCAAAATTTTACGCTGCGATCAGGATTCGAACCTGCGCGGGAATACCCTATTGGATTTCGAGTCCAACGCCTTAACCACTCGGCCATCGCAGCTCGTTGTTAACACCTAAGACTCTGTAATATGCTTCATAGAAGCTCTTTTTAAGGGCACCTTGACACACTTTTCTTACACAATATTATCAACCCATATATGAGAAACTTGGTCATTTTAAAATCCTTAAAAAATCACCAAGTTCTAATTTGTATATAAAAATCACATAAACACAACGCTTTCTATTGTAAACTCGTCAACCTGTAAAAAATATACCGTAGTTATGGCAAAAGAATCAAAATTTTACGCTGCGATCAGGATTCGTTTTAAGGGCACCTTGACACACTTTTCTTACACAATATTATCAACACATATATATATATGAGAAACTTGGTTATTTTAAAATCCTTTAAAAATCACCAAGTTCTAACTTGTATATTAAAATCATATAAACACAACGGTTTCTGTTGTAAACTCGTCCACCTGTAAAAAATATACCGTAGTTATGGCAAAAGATTCCAAATTTTACGCTGCGAACAGGATTCAAAACTGCGCGGGAATATCCCATTGGGATTTCGAGTCCAACGCCTTAACCACTCGGCCATCGCAGCTCGTTGATAACGTATGAGACACTGTAATATGCTTCATAGATGTCCTTTTTGATGGCACCTTGACACACTTTTCTTACACAATATTATCAACCCATATATGAGAAAGTTTGCAATTTTAAAATCCGTTAAAAAGCACAAAGTTCTAATTTGGATGTAATAATTATTTAAAATAACGGTTAATGTTGTAAACTCGTCCATCTGAAAAAAATTATACCGTGGTTATGGCAAAAGATTCAAAATTGTACGCTACGAACAGGATTCGAACCTGCGAGGGAATATCCCATTGGATTTCGAGTCCAACGCCTTAACCTTCGGCCAACGCAGCTGGTTGTTAACGTATGATACTCTGTAATATGCTCCATAGAAGTCCTATTTTCAGGGTACAATGGCACACTTTTCTTACACATAATATTATCAACACATATATGAGAAACTTGGTAATTTTAATATCCGTTATAAAGCACATAGTTCTAATTTGGATACAAAAATCGCATACAAACAATAATTTCAGTTGTAATCCCGTCCACTTGTAATAATTATACCGTGGTTATGGCAAAGGATTTCAAATTTTACGCTGCGAACAGGATTCGAACCTGCGCGGGAATATCCCATTGGATTTCGAGTCCAACGCCTTAACCACTCGGCCATCGCAGCTCGTTGATAACGTATAAGACACTGTAATATGCTTCATAAAAGTCCTTTTTGATGGCACCTTGACACACTTTTCTTACACACAATATTATCAACCCGCATATATGAGAAACTTGGTAATTTTAAAATCCTTTATAAATGACCAAGTTCTAATTTGTATAAAAAAAATCATATAAACACAACGGTTTCTGCTGTAAACTCGTCCACATGTAAAAAATATACCGTAGTTATGACAAAAGATTCAAAATTTTACGCTACGAACAGGATTCGAACCTGCGCGGGTATATCCCATTGGATTTCGAGTCCAACGCCTTAACCACTCGGCCATCGCGGCGCGTTTTTAACGTATGAGACTCTGTAATATGCTTCACAGAAGTCCTTTTTGATGGCACCGAGCACACACTTTTCTTACATAATATTATTAACCCATATATGAGAAAGTTTGCAATTTTAAAATCCGTTAAAAAGCACAAAGTTCTAATTTGGATGTAATAATTAAATAAAACAACGGTTAATGTTGTAAACTCGTCCATCTGTAAAAAATTATACCGTGGTGATGGCAAAAGATTCAAAATTTTACGCTGCGAACAGGATTCGAACCTGCGCGGGAATATCCCATTGGATTTCGAGTCCAACGCCTTAACCCTTCGGCCAACGCAGCTGGTTGTTAATGTATGAGACTCTGTAATATGCTCCATAGAAGTCCTTTTTTCAGGGTACAATGGCACACTTTTCTTACACAATATTATCAACACATGAGAAACTTGGTAATTTTAAAATCCGTTAAAAACCACAAAGTTCTAATTAGGATACAAAAATCACATACAAATTATAGTTTCAGTTGTAAACTCGTGCACTTGTAATAATTATACCGTGGTCATGGCAAAGCATTCAAAAATTTACGCTGCGAACAGGATTCGAATCTGCGCGGGAATATCCCATTGGATTTCGAGTCCAACGCCTTAACCACTCGGCCATCGCAGCTCATTTGTAACGTATAAGACTCTGTAATATGCTTCAAAGAAATCCCTTTTTCATGGCACAAATGCAAAATTCTCTTACACAATATTATGCACACATATATGAGGAACTTGGTAATTTTGAAATCTATAAAAATTACCAAGTTCTAATTTCGATATAAAAATCACATAAACACAATGGTTTCTGTTGTAAACTCGTCCACCTTTAAAAAAAATATACGTGGTTTTGACAAAAGAACTAAAATATTACGCTGCGAACAGGATTCGAACCTGCGCGGGAATATCCCATTGGATTTCGAGTCCAACGCCTTAACCACTCGGCCATCGCAGCTCGTTGATAACTTACGAGACTCTGTAATATGCTTCATAGAAGTTCTTTTTGATGGCAGCTTGACACACTTTTCTTACACAATTTTCTTACACAGAGAAACTTTGCAATTTTAAAATCCGTTAAAAAGCACACAGTTCTAATTTGGATAAAAAAATAAAATAAAAACAACGTTTAATGTTTTAAACTCATCCATCTGTAATAATTTATACTGTGGGTATGGCAAAGTATTCACAATTTTACGCTGCGAACAGGATTCGAACCTGCACGGGAATATCCCATTGGATTTCGAGTCCAACGCCTTAACCACTCGGCCATCGCAGCTCGTTGTTATAATCTAAGACTCTGTAATATGCTTCATAGAAGCTCATTTTGAGGGCACCTTGACACACTTTTCTTACACAATATTATCAACACATATATGATAAACTTGGTAATTTTTAAATCCTTTAAAATTCACCAAGTTCTAGTTTGTATATTAAAATCATATAAACACAACGGTTTCTGTTGTAAACTCGTCCACCTGTAAAAAATTATACCGTAGTTATGGCAAAAGATTCAAAATTTTACGCTGCGATCAGGATTCGAACCTGCGCGGGAATACCCTATTGGATTTCGAGTCCAACGCCTTAACCACTCGGCCATCGCAGCTCGTTGTTAACACCTAAGACTCTGTAATATGCTTCATAGAAGCTCTTTTTAAGTTCACCTTGACACACTTTTCTTACACAATATTATCAACACATATATGAGAAACTTGGTCATTTTAAAATCCTTAAAAAATCACCAAGTTCTAATTTGTATATAAAAATCACATAAACACAACGCTTTCTATTGTAAACTCGTCAACCTGTAAAAAATATACCGTAGTTATGGCAAAAGAATCAAAATTTTACGCTGCGATCAGGATTCGTTTTAAGGGCACCTTGACACACTTTTCTTACACAATATTATCAACACATATATATGAGAAACTTGGTTATTTTAAAATCCTTTAAAAATCACCAAGTTCTAACTTGTATATTAAAATCATATAAACACAACGGTTTCTGTTGTAAACTCGTCCACCTGTAAAAAATATACCGTAGTTATGGCAAAAGATTCCAAATTTTACGCTGCGAACAGGATTCGAAACTGCGCGGGAATATCCCATTGGATTTCGAGTCCAACGCCTTAACCACTCGGCCATCGCAGCTCGTTGATAACGTATAAGACACTCTAATATGCTTCATAGATGTCCTTTTTGATGGCACCTTGACACACTTTTCTTACACAATATTATCAACCCATATATGAGAAAGTTTGCAATTTTAAAATCCGTTAAAAAGCACAAAGTTCTAATTTGGATGTAATAATTATTTAAAATAACGGTTAATGTTGTAAACTCGTCCATCTGTAAAAAATTATACCGTGGTTATGGCAAAAGATTCAAAATTGTACGCTACGAACAGGATTCGAACCTGCGAGGGAATATCCCATTGGATTTCGAGTCCAACGCCTTAACCTTCGGCCAACGCAGCTGGTTGTTAACGTATGATACTCTGTAATATGCTCCATAGAAGTCCTATTTTCAGGGTACAATGGCACACTTTTCTTACACATAATATTATCAACACATATATGAGAAACTTGGTAATTTTAATATCCGTTATAAAGCACATAGTTCTAATTTGGATACAAAAATCGCATACAAACAATAATTTCAGTTGTAATCCCGTCCACTTGTAATAATTATACCGTGGTTATGGCAAAGGATTTCAAATTTTACGCTGCGAACAGGATTCGAACCTGCGCGGGAATATCCCATTGGATTTCGAGTCCAACGCCTTAACCACTCGGCCATCGCAGCTCGTTGATAACGTATAAGACACTGTAATATGCTTCATAAAAGTCCTTTTTGATGGCACCTTGACACACTTTTCTTACACACAATATTATCAACCCGCATATATGAGAAACTTGGTAATTTTAAAATCCTTTATAAATGACCAAGTTTTAATTTGTATAAAAAAATCATATAAACACAACGGTTTCTGCTGTAAACTCGTCCACATGTAAAAAATATACCGTAGTTATGACAAAAGATTCAAAATTTTACGCTACGAACAGGATTCGAACCTGCGCGGGTATATCCCATTGGATTTCGAGTCCAACGCCTTAACCACTCGGCCATCGCGGCGCGTTTTTAACGTATGAGACTCTGTAATATGCTTCACAGAAGTCCTTTTTGATGGCACCGAGACACACTTTTCTTACAAAATATTATCTACGCATATATGAGAAAGTTTGCAATTTTAAAATCCGTTAAAAAGCACAAAGTTCTAATTTGGATGTAATAATTAAATAAAACAACGGTTAATGCTGTAAACTCGTCCATCTGTAAAAAATTATACCGTGGTGATGGCAAAAGATTCAAAATTTTACGCTGCGAACAGGATTCGAACCTGCGCGGGAATATCCCATTGGATTTCGAGTCCAACGCCTTAACCTTCGGCCAACGCAGCTGGTTGTTAACGTATAAGACTCTGTAATATGCTCCATAGAAGTCATTTTTTCCGGGTACAATGGCACACTTTTCTTACACATAATATTATCAACACATATATGAGAAACTTGGTAATTTTAATATCCGTTATAAAGCACAAAGTTCTAATTTGGATACAAAAATCACATACAAATTATAGTTTCAGTTGTAAACTCGTGCACTTGTAATAATTATACCGTGGTCATGGCAAAGCATTCAAAAATTTACGCTGCGACCAGGATTCGAACCTGCGCGGGAATATCCCATTGGATTTCGAGTCCAACGCCTTAACCACTCGGCCATCGAAGCTTCGTTGTTATCACCTAAGACTCTGTAATATGCTTCATAGAAGCTCTTTTTAAGGGCACCTTGACACAATTTTGTTACACAATATTATCAACACATATATGAGAAACTTGGTCATTTTAAAATCCTTAAAAAATCACCAAGTTCTAATTTGTATATAAAAATCACATAAACACAACGCTTTCTATTGTAAACTCGTCAACCTGTAAAAAATATACCGTAGTTATGGCAAAAGATTCCAAATTTTAAGCTGCGAACAGGATTCGAAACTGCGCGGGAATATCCCATTGGATTTCGAGTCCAAGGCCTTAACCACTCGGCCATCGCAGCTCGTTGATAACGTATAAGACTCTGTAATATGCTTCATAGAAGTCCTTTTTGATGGCACCTTGACACACTTTTCTTACACAATATTATCAACCCATATATGAGAAACTTGGTAATTTTAAAATCCTTTAAAAATTACCAAGTTCTAATTTGTATATAAAAATCACATAAACACAACGGTTTCTGTTGTAAACTCGTCCACCTGTAAAAAGTATACCGTGGTTATGGCAAAGGATTCCAAATTTTACGCTGCGAACAGGATTCGAACCTGCGCGGGAATATCCCATTGTATTTCGAGTCCAACGCCTTAACCACTCGGCCATCGCAGCTCGTTTTTAACGTATAAGACTCTGTAATATGTTTTACAGAAGTCCTTTTTGATGGCACCGAGACACACTTTTCTTACACAATAATATTATCAACCCATATATGAGAAAGTTTGCAATTTTAAAATCCGTAAAAAAGCACAAATTTCTAATTTGGATGTAATAATTAATTATAACAACGGTTAATTTTGTAAACTCGTCCATCTCTAAAAAATTATACCGTGGTTATGGCAAAAGATTCAAAATTTTACGCTACAAACAGTATTCGAACCTGCGCGGGAATATCCCATTGGATTTCGAGTCCAACGCCTTAACCTTCGGCCAACGCAGCTGGTTGTTAACGTATAAGACTCTGTAATATGCTCCATAGAAGTCATTTTTTCCGGGTACAATGGCACACTTTTCTTACACATAATATTATCAACACATATATGAGAAACTTGGTAATTTTAATATCCGTTATAAAGCACAAAGTTCTAATTTGGATACAAAAATCACATACAAATTATAGTTTCAGTTGTAAACTCGTGCACTTGTAATAATTATACCGTGGTCATGGCAAAGCATTCAAAAATTTACGCTGCGACCAGGATTCGAACCTGCGCGGGAATATCCCATTGGATTTCGAGTCCAACGCCTTAACCACTCGGCCATCGAAGCTCGTTGTTATCACCTAAGACTCTGTAATATGCTTCATAGAAGCTCTTTTTAAGGGCACCTTGACACACTTTTGTTACACAATATTATCAACACATATATGAGAAACTTGGTCATTTTAAAATCCTTAAAAAATCACCAAGTTCTAATTTGTATATAAAAATCACATAAACACAACGCTTTCTATTGTAAACTCGTCAACCTGTAAAAAATATACCGTAGTTATGGCAAAAGATTCCAAATTTTAAGCTGCGAACAGGATTCGAAACTGCGCGGGAATATCCCATTGGATTTCGAGTCCAACGCCTTAACCACTCGGGCATCGCAGCTCGTTTTTAACGTATAAGACTCTGTAATATGTTTTACAGAAGTCCTTTTTGATGGCACCGAGACACACTTTTCTTACACAATATTATCAACCCATATATGAGAAAGTTTGCAATTTTAAAATCCGTTAAAAAGCACAAAGTTCTAATTTGGATGTAATAATTAATTATAACAACGGTTAATGTTGTAAACTCGTCCATCTCTAAAAAATTATACCGTGGTTATGGCAAAAGATTCAAAATTTTACGCTACAAACAGTATTCGAACCTGCGCGGGAATATCCCATTGGATTTCGAGTCCAACGCCTTAACCTTCGGCCAACGCAGCTGGTTGTTAACGTATGATACTCTGTAATATGCTCCATAGAAGTCCTATTTTCAGGGTACAATGGCACACTTTTCTTACACATAATATTATCAACACATATATGAGAAACTTGGTAATTTTAATATCCGTTATAAAGCACATAGTTCTAATTTGGATACAAAAATCGCATACAAACAATAATTTCAGTTGTAATCCCGTCCACTTGTAATAATTATACCGTGGTTATGGCAAAGGATTTCAAATTTTACGCTGCGAACAGGATTCGAACCTGCGCGGGAATATCCCATTGGATTTCGAGTCCAACGCCTTAACCACTCGGCCATCGCAGCTCGTTGATAACGTATAAGACACTGTAATATGCTTCATAAAAGTCCTTTTTGATGGCACCTTAACACACTTTTCTTACACACAATATTATCAACCCGCATATATGAGAAACTTGGTAATTTTAAAATCCTTTATAAATGACCAAGTTCTAATTTGTATAAAAAAATCATATAAACACAACGGTTTCTGCTGTAAACTCGTCCACATGTAAAAAATATGCCGTAGTTATGACATAAGATTCAAAATTTTACGCTGCGAACCGGATTTGAACCTGCGCGGGAATATCCCAATGGATTTCGAGTCCAACGCCTTAACCACTCGGCCATCGCAGCTCGTTTTTAACGTATGAGACTCTGTAATATGCTTCACAGAAGTCCTTTTTGATGGAACCGAGACACACTTTTATTACATAATATTATCAACCCATATATGAGAAAGTTTGCAATTTTAAAATCCGTTAAAAAGCACAAAGTTCTAATTTGGATGTAATAATTAATTAAAACAACGGTTAATGTTGTAAACTCGTCCATCTGTAAAAAATTATACCGTGGTGATGGCAAAAGATTCAAAATTTTACGCTGCGAACAGGATTCGAACCTGCGCGGGAATATCCCATTGGATTTCGAGTCCAACGCCTTAACCTTCGGCCAACGCAGCTGGTTGTTAACGTATAAGACTCTGTAATATGCTTCAAAGAAGTCCTATTTTCAGGGTACAATGGCACACTTTTCTTATACATAATATTATCAACACATATATGAGAAACTTGGTAATTTTAATATCCGTTATAAAGCACATAGTTCTAATTTGGATACAAAAATCACATACAAACAATAATTTCAGTTGTAATCCCGTCCACTTGTAATAATTATACCGTGGTTATGGCAAAGGATTCCAAATTTTACGCTACGAACAGGATTCGAACCTGCGCGGGATTATCCCATTGGATTTCGAGTCCAACGCCTTAACCACTCGGCCATCGCAGCTCGTTGATAACGTATAAGACACTGTAATATGCTTCATAAAAGTCCTTTTTGATGGCACCTTGACACACTTTTCTTACACACAATATTATCAACCCGCATATATGAGAAACTTGGTAATTTTAAAATCCTTTATAAATGACCAAGTTCTAATTTGTATAAAAAAATCATATAAACACAACGGTTTCTGCTGTAAACTCGTCCACCTGTAAAAAATATACCGTAGTTATCACAAAAGATATAAAATTTTACGCTACGAACAGGATTCGACCTGCGCGGGAATATCCCATTGGATTTCGAGTCCAACGCCTTAACCACTCGGCCAACGCAGCTGGTTGTTAACGTATAAGACTCTGTAATATGCTTCATAGAAGTCCTATTTTCAGGGTACAATGGCACACTTTTCTTACACAATATTATCAACCCATATATGAGAAACATAGTAATTTTAAAATCCGTTAAAAACCACAAAGTTCTAATTTGGATACAAAAATCACATACAAGATATAGTTTCAGTTGTAAACTCGTGCATTTGTATAATTATACCGTGGTTATGGCAAAGCATTCAAAAATTTACGCTGCGAACAGGATTCGAAACTGCGCGGGAATATCCCATTGCTTTCGAGTCCAACGCCTTAACCACTCGGCCATGGCAGCTGGTTTTTAACGTATGAGACTCTGTAATATGCTTCACAGAAGTTCTTTTTGATGGCACCTAGACACACTTTTCTTACATAATATTATCAACCCATATATGAGAAAGTTTGTAATTTTAAAATCCGTTAAAAAGCACACAGTTCTAATTTGGATGTAATAATTAAATAAAACAACCGTTAATGTTGTAAACTCGTCCATCTGTAAAAAATTATACCGTGGTGATGGCAAAAGATTCAAAATTTTACGCTGCGAACAGGATTCGAACCTGCGCGGGAATATCCCATTGGATTTCGAGTCCAACGCCTTAACCTTCGGCCAACGCAGCTGGTTGTTAACGTATGAGACTCTGTAATATGCTCCATAGAAGTCCTTTTTTCAGGGTACAATGGCACACTTTTCTTACACACAATATTATCAACACATATATGAGAAACTTGGTAATTTTAAAATCCGTTAAAAACCACAAAGTTCTAATTTGGATACAAAAGTCACATACAAACAATAATTTCAGTTGTAAAACCGTCCGCTTGTAATAATTATACCGTGGTTATGGCAAAGGATTCCAAATTTTACGCTGCGAACAGGATTCGAACCTGCGCGGGAATATCCCATTGGATTTCGAGTCCAACGCCTTAACCACTCGGCCATCGTAGCTCGTTTTTAACGCATGAGACTCTGTAATATGCTTCACAGAAGTCCTTTTTGATGGCACCGAGACACACTTTTCTTACATAATATTATTAACCCATATATGAGAAAGTTTGCAATTTTAAAATCCGTTAAAAAGCACAAAGTTCTAATTTGGATGTAATAATTAAATAAAACAACGGTTAATGTTGTAAACTCGTCCATCTGTAAAAAATTATACCGTGGTGATGGCAAAAGATTCAAAATTTTACGCTGGGAACAGGATTCGAACCTGCGCGGGAATATCCCATTGGATTTCGAGTCCAACGCCTTAACCCTTCGGCCAACGCAGCTGGTTGTTAATGTATGAGACTCTGTAATATGCTCCATAGAAGTCTCTTTTTTCAGGGTACAACTGGCACACTTTTCTTACACAATATTATCAACACATGAGAAACTTGGTAATTTTAAAATCCGTTAAAAACCACAAAGTTCTAATTAGGATACAAAAATCACATACAAATTATAGTTTCAGTTGTAAACTCGTGCACTTGTAATAATTATACCGTGGTCATGGCAAAGCATTCAAAAATTTACGCTGCGAACAGGATTCGAACCTGCGCGGGAATATCCCATTGGATTTCGAGTCCAACGCCTTAACCACATCGGCCATCGCAGCTCGTTTTTAACGTATAAGACTCTGTAATATGCTTCAAAGAAATCCCCTTTTCATGGCACAAATGCAAAATTCTCTTACACAATATTATGCACACATATATGAGGAACTTGGTAATTTTGAAATCTATAAAAATTACCAAGTTCTAATTTCGATATAAAAATCACATAAACACAATGGTTTCTGTTGTAAACTCGTCCACCTTTAAAAAAAATATACGTGGTTTTGACAAAAGATTTAAAATATTACGCTGCGAAACAGGATTCGAACCTGCGGGGGAATATCCCATTGGATTTCGAGTCCAACGCCTTAACCACTCGGCCATCGCAGATCGTTGTTAACTTATGAGACTCTGTAATATGCTTCATAGAAGTTATTTTTGATGGCAGCTTGATACACTTTTCTTACACAATTTTCTTACACAGAGAAACTTTGCAATTTTAAAATCCGTTAAAAAGCACACAGTTCTAATTTGGATATAAAAATTAAATAAAAACAACGGTTAATGTTGTAAACTCGTCCATCTGTAATAAATTATACCGTGGGTATGGCAAAGTATTCACAATTTTACGCTGCGAACAGGATTCGAACCTGCGCGGGAATATCCCATTGGATTTCGAGTCCAACGCCTTAACCACTCGGCCATCGCAGCTCGTTGTTATAATCTAAGACTCTGTAATATGCTTCATAGAAGTCCTTTTTGACGGCACCTTGACACACTTTTCTTACACAATATTATCAACACATATATGTGAAAATTGGTAATTTTAAAATCCGTTAAAAAGCACACAGTTCTAATTTGGATATAAAAATTAAATAAAAACAACGGTTAATGTTGTAAACTCGTCCATCTGTAATAAATTATACCGTGGGTATGGCAAAGTATTCACAATTTTACGCTGCGAACAGGATTCGAAACTGCGCGGGAATATCCCATTGGATTTCGAGTCCAACGCCTTAACCACTCGGCCATTGCAGCTCGTTGTTATCACCTAAGACTCTGTAATATGCTTCATAGAAGCTCTTTTTGAGGGCACCTTGACACACTTTTCTTACACAATATTATCAACACATATATGAGAAACTTGGTAATTTTTAAATCCTTTAAAATTCACCAAGTTCTAGTTTGTATATTAAAATCATATAAACACAACGGTTTCTGTTGTAAACTCGTCCACCTCTAAAAAATTATACCGTAGTTAAGGCAAAAGATTCTAAATTTTACGCTGCGATCAGGATTCGAAGCTGCGCGGGAATACCCTATTGGAATTCGAGTCCAGCGCCTTAACCACTCGGCCATCGCAGCTCGTTGTTAACACCTAAGACTCTGTAATATGCTTCATAGAAGCTCTTTTTGAGGGCACCTTGACACACTTTTGTTACACAATATTATCAACACATATATGAGAAACTTGGTAATCTTAAAATCCTTAAAAAATCACCAAGTTCTAATTTGTATATAAAAATCACATAAACACAACGCTTTCTATTGTAAACTCGTCAACCTGTAAAAAATATACCGTAGTTATGGCAAAAGATTCAAAATTTTACGCTGCGATCAGGATTCGTTTTAAGGGCACCTTGACACACTTTTCTTACACAATATTATCAACACATATATATATATATGAGAAACTTGGTTATTTTAAAATCCTTTAAAAATCACCAAGTTCTAACTTGTATATTAAAATCATATCAACACAACGGTTTCTGTTGTAAACTCGTCCACCTGTAAAAAATATACCGTAGTTATGGCAAAAGATTCCAAATTTTACGCTGCGAACAGGATTCGAAACTGCGCGGGAATATCCCATTGGATTTCGAGTCCAACGCCTTAACCACTTGGCCATCGCAGCTCGTTGATAACGTATAAGACACTCTAATATGCTTCATAGAAGTCCTTTTTGATGGCACCTTGACACACTTTTCTTACACAATATTATCAACTGCATATATGAGAAACTTGGTAATTTTAAAATCCTTTATAAATTACCAAGTTCTAATTTGTATATAAAAATCACATAAACACAACGGTTTCTGTTGTAAACTCGTCCACCTGTAAAAAGTATACCGTGGTTATGGCAAACGATTACAAATTGTACGCTGCCAACAGGATTCGAACCTGCGCGGGAATATCCCATTGGATTTCGAGTCCAACGCCTTAACCACTCGGCCATCGCAGCTCGTTTTTAACGTATGAGACTCTGTAATATGCTTCACAGAAACCCTTTTTGATGGCACCTTGACACACTTTTCTTACATAATATTATCAACCCATATATGAGAAAGTTTGCAATTTTAAAATCCGTTAAAAAACACAAAGTTCTAATTTGGATGTAATAACTAATTAAAACAACGGTTAATGTTGTAAACTCGTCCATCTGTAAAAAATTATACCATGGTGATGGCAAAAGATTCAAAATTTTACGCTACGAACAGGATTCGAACCTGCGAGGGAATATCCCATTGGATTTCGAGTCCAACGCCTTAACCTTCGGCCAACGCAGCTGGTTGTTAACGTATGAGACTCTGTAATATGCTCCATAGAAGTCCTATTTTCAGGGTACAATGGCACACTTTTCTTACACAATATTATCAACACATATATGAGAAACTTGGTAATTTTAATATCCGTTATAAAGCACATAGTTCTAATTTGGATACAAAAATCACATACAAACAATAATTTCAGTTGTAATCCCGTCCACTTGTAATAATTATACCGTGGTTATGGCAAATGATTCCAAATTTTGCGCTGCGAACAGGATTCGAACCTGCGCGGGGATATCCCATTGGATTTCGAGTCCAACGCCTTAACCACTCGGCCATCGCAGCTCGTTGATAACGTATAAGACACTGTAATATGCTTCATAAAAGTCCTTTTTGATGGCACCTTAACACACTTTTCTTACACACAATATTATCAACCCGCATATGTGAGAAACTTGGTAATTTTAAAATCCTTTATAAATGACCAAGTTCTAATTTGTATAAAAAAATCATATAAACACAACGGTTTCTGCTGTAAACTCGTCCACCTGTAAAAAATATACCGTAGTTATGACAAAAGATTCAAAATTTTACGCTACGAACAGGATTCGAACCTGCGCGGGAATATCCCATTGGATTTCGAGTCCAACGCCTTAACCACTCGGCCATCGCAGCTCGTTTTTAACGTATGAGACTCTGTAATATGCTTCACAGAAGTCCTTTTTGATGGCACCGAGACACACTTTTCTTACAAAATATTATCAACACATATATGAGAAAGTTTGCAATTTTAAAATCCGTTAAAAAGCACAAAGTTCTAATTTGGATGTAATAATTAAATGAAACAACGGTTAATGTTGTAAACTCGTCCATCTGTAAAAAATTATACCGTGGTGATGGCAAAAGATTCAAAATTTTACGCTGCGAACAGGATTCAAACCTGCGCGGGAATATCCCATTGGATTTCGAGTCCAACGCCTTAACCTTCGGCCAACGCAGCACGTTTTTAATGTATAAGACTCTGTAATATGCTTCATAGAAGTCCTTTTTTCAGGGTACAATGGCACACTTTTCTTACACATAATATTATGAACACATATATGAGAAACTTGGTAATTTTAATATCCGTTATAAAGCACAAAGTTCTAATTTGGATACAAAAATCACATACAAATTATAGTTTAAGTTGTAAACTTGTGCACTTGTAATAATTATACCGTGGTCATGGCAAAGCATTCAAAAATTTACGCTGCGAACAGGATTCGGACCTTCGCGGGAATATCCCATTGGATTTCGAGTCCAACGCCTTAACCACTCGGCCATCGCAGCTCGTTTTTAACGTATGAGACTCTGTAATATGATTCATAGAAGTTCTTTTTTGGGCACCATGGCCCATTTTTTACACAATATTATCAACACATATATGGGATACCAAAGGGGGTTAACACATCTGTAACCCTTAGCTTACCTTTCGCCCACCATAGGGTTACCAGAGCTATTATTGCAGTGTGCTGTATTAAATTGAGACGGCTTTACCGCTATATCTATAGCATTTATCAAACTGCAGTAGCTCAGATAACCGTACGGTGAACACGACGTGTTCTCCTCTAAGATCCGTGGTATACCTCCCTTGTGTTTTGTCTTCCCCTATCATAGGAATACTTATTTTATTATCACCTATTATACACATTAGCGTGATGTTAAGTTATTTTAAGGCGATGTGCACTTTTCACATTACTTCTTACCTATGTTCGGTATTCGAGCTTTTTTAATCTTGTTTTTTTTTATTAACCGAGCAAAGTTTTGAACCCATGATCGTCACTTGAACCGTTTTTGTATAGGTAGGTATATGTATCGGCCGCGATAACCATTTGGCCGCACGACCGTTTTGTAATCTTACTGCATATTTAAATATTTTTTAAATACACAAGAGACTCCACTAGTAAAAACCGCCGATTAGTGTAATAATAAGGATATAGACAGGCAGAAAGTCGCTTTTAAAAAGATCGTAAGAAATATCTGTATAACCAACTGCTTTAAACATCTTTAACTTTTTCCTCTTCAGTAGCTTGTTCAGCTGAAAGATCTTCAAATGTGTCTGAAATATAAAGCAAGGAATATTAATCGAATGTTTAGCACACCATTTTATCTTTATTTGAAATCACCATATAACGAAATACAAAAGGAAGATATCATTTTAAGCGGTCGGATTTGTGCGTAATAATTACATGAATTAAAAATAAAAATCTGTTTATAATACGATAAAAAATATTACCTTGCTTCTAATCTTGTATCTTTTGGTTGTAGCTGCCCCAACGTACGCGACGCCGACGCCATCCAGAGACTTCGGTCGTTAAAACAAGCGCAATCGCAAGCAGCAGAATCCGTGTTTTGTTCATCTGTACAAAGAATGTTTAAAGATATTGTGACCAAAATTTTAACCGATCGACGCATGGTATACATACAACAAACAAAATTAAACCTAGCAATTAATACAGAGAAGATAGCTTCGATCATGGCATGCTAAAATCTTTAAACTATTTAGCGATCTTGTGATAGAATTATAAGGTCCACCGACACAGAGAAAACATGTAAAACGGAGTGATGAATACAGCATACACGATCTTTAACTTATATAGCTTAGGTGAACACAGTACCTCTATCCAACCAACAACCAACAACCAACCTCGAATAATTCTTTCTTGAAAGTTGTTTCCTTACGACAAGACTGGTATATTTATCTTTAACTCTTTTTTTCTTATGGCAATTGGTTCGGTGCTTAATTTCTCTTTTTTTTCTTTTTAAGAAAGGGATGGCGGGAATCGTGAGTTCGTTGTTTGGAAACTATATTAGGAAAGTCTCTAACGCTACACCACAAGCTTAGATGACTCAGATGTCCATATGTTTACCCAGTTGAGTAAACAACAAACTCAACCGAAATAGAATCTCCTACTGTAATCTTTAGTTGAAATTAAACGGATTAAAACATGACCATTTGTTTTTAAATTAGAGCAACTAACTATTTATTCAAAGCGCGGTTAACGTTGGTAATCTTTCATAACCGTATAACTGAAAAGCATGTCGATCATTTTTCGAGACTGGTTTCCAGTAAAATTACGGATATGTTTCCTTTCACCTTAGTTTATATTAAAGGTTTTAAAAGTAAAATTGTGGATATGCTTTTTTATACTTTTAGTTTATAATCTGCTGTTAGCAACTCGCTGCAAAACAAGCCGAAAATGCAGTGCAGATAACAGGAAGAATCAGATTAATTTATAAAAAAAGAGTGTATCAGAGCGATCCTCTTT
>CH001841.1:2142822-2177766 GCA_000149265.1 Ciona savignyi | reverse complement strand
TTTTGCGGTATATTAAAACAAAATTTTACTTCAACGATTTTTCGTTTACGAAAAATTTCAAGAGGCCCCTTAGCTTCATGCTACTGCAATAAAGGATATGACGTTTATCTCGCGCGGTAAAATCGTGTTCGTCTGAAAATGCTCAAAGGAAGTTATCAACGGATCGTGAGGTAAAGTAAGGACTCACGATTCATTTCTTTAAAAAGAAAACAAAAAAGAGAAATTAAGCACCGAACCAATTAAGCCATCAGAAAAAAGGAGTTAAAGATAAAATAACCAGTCTTGTCGTAAGGAAACCATTTTCAAGAAAGAATACTTCGAGGTTGGTTTTGGTTGTTGGTTGTATAGAGTTACAGTGTTCACTTAAGCTACCTAAGTTAAAGATCGTGTATCTTGATGCTAGATTCACCATCAGCTTTGTTTTACATGTTTACGGTGTGTCAATCCACCTTAGAATTCTATCACATGATCGCTTAATAGTTTATTTTTTTTAGTATGGCAAGCTTCGAATCTATCTTCTCTGTATCATTTGCTAGGTTCGATTTTGTTTGTTGTATGTATACCATGCCTCGATCGGTTTAAATTTACTCACAAAGTCTCTAAACAATCTTTTTAACAGATGAACAAGACACTAATTCTCCTGCTTGTGGTTGCGCTGGTTTTAACGACCGAAGTCTCCGGGTGGGGTCGGCGAAGACGGCGCTATGGGGTAATTGGGGCCACTATGACCAAAAGATGGAAGAAGGGATGCAAGGTAATAATAAATATTTTATTGTATCATAAACTGTTTTTTGTACCTTTAACGTATCATAAACTGTTTTTTGTTCCTTTATCGTATCATAAACTGTTTTTTTGTACCTTTATCGTATCATAAACTGTTTTTTTGTACCTTTATCGTATCATAAACTGTTTTTTTTGTACCTTTATCGTATCATAAACTGTTTTTTTGTACCTTTATCGTATCATAAACTGTTTTTCTGTACCTTTATCGTATCATAAACTGTTTTTTTGTGTTTTATTGTTTTTCATAATCTAATTTTTCAGATAGTTCATGAAAATATATTTATAATCTATTTTATAAAAGCAAATTTGAATATAATAATAATTTATCCATGTAAGTAGGAAAACGCGAAAGGCGCTTTCACCGAAAAGGATAGGATATTCATGTTTATTCCCGTGAGTGGGAAAACCCAGATGGTTAACTCACGCCTAACCGCCAGAACACCCCGCACCCATCATCGGATTAGCGGACCTGTTGCAGTGTGTTGTGCATGATTTACATGTTCCTTCAATCATGTTTTCTTTAACGCACAAAATGCATTTTTCCTTTATTGTAAGTTAAGTGATGAATTTAAATGTAGATTAAATACTTTGCCAAACATTGGATTTTTTATTAGCCTTTATATATATTTCAGACACGTTTGAAGATCTTTTGAGTAAGGCTTCAGGAGGGAATGATGCTAAAGATAACTGATGAATAAACAAAATTATCCCAATTTGAATATTGTTTTAATTTTTAAATGAATAATAATTGAGGGTAACTAAACTATTTTTTAAAATAACTAGATATATCATTAATATTAAAGCTTTGGTTCGGTCAAGTGGCCAAGACGTTAACGCGACCGATACGTCTACCAGATTTCGTAGTAAAAACAACAGTCTTAGCAACGAGCCCATCATGGTTTCGAAACAGAGCCCGATAAAAAAAACATAAAAAATCAAGTGTGACAGCACTAGCTATTATAGTTGTGTTGTTTTGTGTCAGCACTCACATATATTATATAGTGTGACAACACTCAGATATATATATAGTGGGACAGCACTCAGATATTATACTGTCAGCGAAAGGGTTGAACAAGTGTATTCCAAGGAATAGTTATTTTAAAAGTAAAATTGCGGATATGCTTCTTTCTACTTTAAGTTTATATTAAAGGCTTTAAAAGTAAAATTGTGGCGTCCTTTATACTTTTAGTTTATAATCTACTGTTAGCAACTCGCTGCAAAACAAGCCGAAAATGCAGTGCAGGTAACAGGAAGAATCAGATTACTAATTTATAAAAAAATAGTGTATTAGAGCGATCCTCTTTTTAACGAATAGTTTTTGGTGAAGGTATTTTATCTAACGATAACTTCCCTTGAGCATTTTCAAACCAACATGATTTTACCGCGCGAGATAAACGTCATCTCCTTTATTGCAGTAGCATGGATGTATATATACCAAGGTCGCCGGGGTTTCTGCATTAGGTCGCCGGGGTTTCTGCTGGGGGGCAAAAAATATAGCGGGAAATCAACACGGGTTTGAAACATAGTGGTTTTCGATTTGAATGAGTATAGTCGAACGCTATGTATTACCATTGATCATTGTATAATCTCTATCTGCTTGCACATGCGAATTAAACGTATTTGAAACACCCAGCATTATTTACCTGGATCATTGACTGGAACCAAGCAAGGATTAACGGTAAAATATCGACGTTGTTCTGGTCTATTAAACCCAATGTATAAAAGAAAAGTATAGCATACAGCGGTTTTATTTTTAACGACGAGTTTTCGTGGAGTTATTTACCTCACGATCCGTTGATAACTTCCTTGGAGCATTTTCACACGAACACGATTTTACCGCGCGAGATAAACGTCATTTCCTTTATTACAGTAGCATGAAGCTAAGGAACATTTCCAAACATATGATAATCAAATAAATCGCTAGATTAGAGTTGTTTCATGGTAACAACTCCTTAGTATTTTTTAATAATCTCTTAATACTATAAAAATAATCGTGTTTGATTTATAATTCTGCAAGACGGTTTCAATGGATCTTGTTACAGAGCGTTAATACACCAGTAATTGTAATAAGACCCCACGGTAACCGCCCGAAACTATTGCAATGAGTTGTATTAGATTGAGACGTCTTTACCGATATATCTATTGTATTCATCACACTGCAGTAGCTCAGATAAATGTACGGTAGACACGACGTACTCTCCTATAAGATCCGTGGTATAAATCCAATATGTTGTCTCTTCCCCTCTGATAGAGATACTCATCCTGTTATCCCCTATTGTACACATTAGCGCAATGTTAGGTTATTTTAAGGCGATGGCGCATTTCATATTACTTTGTGCCCATGTTCGGAATTCGAGTTTTTTAATTAACTGTTTTTTTCTTTTTTCCTTTTATAAACAGAGCCAAGTTCTGAACCCATGATGGGCTCGTCACTTGGATCGTTTTTGTATAGGTCTGTATATGTATCGGTCGCGCTAACCATTTGGCCACAAGACCGTTGTTTAATCTTACTGCATATTCGAATATTTTGAAATACACAAGAGACTTCACTAGTGGAAACCGCCGATTAGTTTAATGATAAGAATACAGACATGCAGGAAGTGAAGTTTAAGTAAGAGTATAACCTACTGCTTTAAACGAAAAACAAAATGTGCATTGGGATATTTTTGTATTTATGTTTAATCATCAAACATCTTTAACTCTTTTCTCTTCGGTAGCTTGTTCAGCTGAAAGATATTC
The DNA here is from genome assembly GCA_000149265.1 of Ciona savignyi. Taxonomy (NCBI): domain Eukaryota; kingdom Metazoa; phylum Chordata; class Ascidiacea; order Phlebobranchia; family Cionidae; genus Ciona; species Ciona savignyi. Next base: position 2,174,244 of record CH001841.1, on the reverse strand, counting down.
ACCTGTGTCTAAAATATAAAGCAAGGGATTTAAATCAAATGTTTAGCACAGCATTTTATCTTTATTCAAAAAAAAACATAATAAAATACAAAAGGAAGATTACATTTTGTGAGTTCAGATTTGTGCGTAAAATAACATAATATAAAAAAAAATCTGTTTATAATAGATAAAGATATTACCTTGTATCTGATCTTGCATCTTTTGGTTGTAGCTGCCCCAACGTACGCGACGCCGACGCCATCCAGAGACTTCAGTCGTTAAAACAAGCGCAATCGCAAGCAGAAAAATAAGTGTCTTGTCCATCTGTGAAAATTATTGTTTAGAGAATTTGTGAGCAAAATTTAAACTGATCAACGCATGGTATACATACTGTAAACAAAATAGAACTTAGCAATTAATACAGAGACGATAGATTCGATGATTGGCATACTAAAATGTAGGGCCGGCTGGTCTAGCGGTTAAGTGCGTCGCCTTTCAATCGAAAGGTTGCAGGTGCGAAACTGGTCGCTAGCTAGTCGTTTGGGTACTTAGGCATGGCACTTTACGGACTTTGCCTGAATCCAGCAGATTAATGGGTTCCACCAAATTGAAGGGACGTGTCTATCATATACAACACACTGCAATAGCTCCGGTAACCCGACAAGGGGCGCGAGGTGATCTGATGATTGCCCATGTGGTAACCCCTTGGTTTTCCCATTCACGGGGATAAACATGAATATCCTCCTCATCCTAAAAATTTTAAACCTTTCAGCGATCTTGTAATACAAATGTATATGTGCGACCGACACACAGAAAACATTTAAAACGGAGTGGTGAATACAGCATACAAGATTACTAACTTAGGTAGCTTAAGTGAACACAGTACTCTCTATCCAACTAACAACCACAACCAACCTCGAAAAATTCTTTCTTGAAAATTGTTTCCTTATGACAAGACTGATTAATTTATGTCCAACTCCCTTTTTTTTTTCTTGTGGCTCAAAAAAATTCACCTCTTGATTTTTCTTTTTGTTACTTTTTTAAAGAAAGGGATCGCAGGAATCGTGATTGCGTCGTGGGGAAACTATTAGGTAATTTGCTAACGCTACAGCACATGCTAAGATGTCCATATGTTTGCCCGGTTTAGTAATCAATAAGTGGTTTGAGAATTTTGGGGGGGGTAATTTTTGTCCAATTTAATAAGAAACAAACTCCACTGAAAAAGAATCTCCTAATATAATGTATTCTTTAGTTGATATTAAACGGATTCAAACAATGCTCAAAGGAAGTTACCAACCAACCGTGAGGTAAAATAACTCCACAAAAACTCTTCGTTAAAAAGATAATCGCTCTGATGCACTCTTCTTTTTATAAATTAGTAATCTGATTTTTCCTGTTATCTGCACTACATTTTCGGCTTGTTTTGCAGCGAGTTGCTAACAGTAGATTATAAACTAAAAGTAAAAAGAAGCATATCCGCAATTTTACTTTTAAAATAACTATTCCTTGGAAAATACTTGTTCTACCCTTTCGCCGACAGGTTTAAAAATTTGTTTGTACCTCATTGAGAAACAGTAAATCTGTTTCAAATTGACACTACAGAAGTTAATACAAAATCGAATATACATATAACCCCAATGGTAACCAACTCGAAACCAGTGTCGAAAAGACAAATGGTCAACATGCTTTTCGGGAATACGGCTTTGAAAGAATACCAGCGTTAACCGCGTTTTGAATAAATAGTTAGTTGATCTAATTTAAAAACAAATGGTCATGTTTTAATCTGTTTAATTGCAACTAAAGAATACAGTAGGAGATCTCCATATTCCCGCGATCCCTCTTACGATCTTCTTAAACGCCACTTTCTGCATGTCTATATCCTAACCATTGAACTAATCGGCGATTTCTGCAACGTTTGACTGTTTCTGTAGGATAGAGGGTTTACCCATTGTGGGTGCACCTTTGGCGTTGTAGATAAACGCTCGGTGCAGCTGTGCGTGGCTTGAATATGATGTTGCGAGAATCCGACTCCAAGGATCGAGTCCACGCTGCTTCAAAGTTAGTTTATTGTCAAACGTTGTCAATAGAACACAAGAATAAATCAAGGCACTTTACTTGGGAACGCTTCGCTGCGACCGACTCCCGTCGTAATAACGGCGCGATGCGAATAACAAACAGATCGTTTTCCTTTGCAACTTGCCGACTGGTTCTTGTACAAACCGGCGGATGCGACTTTGTCCTCATCTTTCTGTGTCGACTGTGCGTCGAAGCCCCCAAGACCGGGAACTTAAGCCGCTCCCGGCCGCAATCTCTTGCTGGTTTTCCGACAGAGCTCACGCCCTATTCTCGCTTTCTGTGCGTTCCGTCTCTGTCCTGTTTAAGTTCCCACAAGCCAGCCCCGAGTAGGTCCAAAGCCAGGTGTTATAAAATCCCATTCATCTCCATTGCGAGCACCCGACAAGGCCCTCCCATGTCGTCGCACCTAACCGGGACTGAGGAAACTCGTGACGGGTACGTCATAAACAGCTGACCAACCGCACATTCTTCAATTATACCTTGAGACATTCCAGACGGATTTGCGATTTTGAGGCAGAATTATGTGATAATAAAACTGTAATTTAAAAAAAGGTATAAGTGCTGTTTTTCAATGTACTGTGTCATCAGTGTCAACAAGGCACTTTGTATATCTAAGTGAGCAAAAAAATTGAAATTGAAATATCTTTTGTGCCATGTAACTAAGCAAAATCAGCAGTGATATTAAAGTTAAAAACACCTATATTCAGTGCATACAGTACTTAAATCTCATTTAGTTTGTGTTTTATTTAAAACCCTTTCATCAGATCAGCTGCAGAGAGAATTTTTAATGACAGCACTGAAAGTTGTTGCCTTACTTCATCCAAAGTCCCTGTAGAATGCTGCAAGTTATAAATCGCGTCGGTGACCCCTGGAAAGCCGCTTGCGCTGTAGGAGTTGTGACTGGCAGGAGCAAATATGACATGGCGCCACTGTTGCCCAGGCAAGCCTTTGAAATCCAAAAATCCGCGGTCAATTTCGAACAAGCGATCATTTATAACTCGGATCTCAGCATCGCTCGATTCTACGTTCAGTTTTTCTGCTGCGTTGGTTAAAGCCTCAGCTGCTTCTTTAAACTGGTCAATCGTTGATTCCAGGTTTGTCAGATGGATGCCATTTGCATTTAAGAATTCCCCATTTGTTTCATTGAATTGTTGGAACATTGACTTAAGTTTTGCTGAGTAGTCGTTCGGAGATAAAGGCAACACTGGGAGACTGCTTAGTTTCATCATCAAATCTGCTGCCACCTCTGCAACTGCTTTCGAATATTTAAACTCCGGGTCCACGAAATTCTCCATGTAATCAAAAGTATTATGCAATGAATGGTAGGAAGGGTATGACGGAATCCTCTCATCGAATGAGTATATCAGGTCGACAGAAGCAACTCCACATTTCTGTAAAAAGGTTGTATAATCACTACCGGAGCCAAGATTTCCAATCGGAGGTAGATTAACATTACGAGCTTTCTTATAAAGCCAGGTGTCAAAAACTGTCGACCGATTTTGAGATATTTCATCGATGTTGGGATTGGGAACCACTTTTGTCGTGTTGTAGATGGCGCTGTACAATGTTGGTGTGGCGGATGCCCATAAGGTGGCGTTCCCCTGCACTGCAATGTCAATGTTGATGTACACGATCGCTCGGAGTAATAAACGCTTTTCCAACTGCTCTGTCCACTCAGTGGAGCCAATGAGACCATGCTCCTCGGCTCCCCAGTTGCAGAAGACGAGAGTCCTCCGTGGTCGCCACTTCCCGTCTCTTACGAGCGCTGCGATCGCTCTCGCTACTTCCAACACCACAGCTGTACCACTGGAGGGATCTAACCCACCATAGGTCCACGCATCTCTATGGTTTCCAATAATGACATACTTATCAGGGTCCTGCCACCCCTTAATGTACCCGATGACATTATGAATTTTCTTCAGCACATTGACATTCCCAATGTGAATTTCAGCTTTGCAATTTTTATGCGGATGTTCAAAGGAGCCCCCCAACCTGTAGGTCACGTTCATGCCACCCTGCCAATCTTCAGGGGCAACTGCCCCACCTAGCTTCGATATATATTCATACGCCTGTTCGTAGCTGATGGGCTGAGCTTGGATTTTTGCTAAATTTGTTTCACTCTCTTGTATCCTGTGGGTAAGGTCGAGTGCAGGGTAATCAGGGGTAAGAGGGTCACCAAGAAGTTGTGTTGACCCACGTTGAAACCCACTTGGGGGTAACCACCAAGAATTGGGGTAACTATTCTGAGAAAAGCTAGGGTCCCATGCGTGTTTCGGAACCCCACCGTAGTCGTAAGGGTCGGAAAAGAGTACCAACCCAACGCAGTTAAACTTCTCTGCATTTTTTATCTTGTCCCCACGAAAGATATATCCGTACCTTGCCATGCAAATTGCTCCAGTAACATTCACCTTTAGCTTTAACAATTCTTCGAAATCCTCTACTCTGGCATAGTTCACATAGAACAAATCGCCTGACACATCCCCGCTTGGCGTGTATGCAAGAAAAGAGGGCACAACGCCAGGTTGGTCCTCATTTTTAACCAGTGGTTTCTCCGTAAAATTAGTTTTCATGGTTACACTACCGTTTGGGTGAAGAAGCCCAACATAATTTGGGTCCGTAATGTTTGGGTATGACAGCAAGACATTGTACGGGTAGATTTCAACTTTATCGAGATATGATTTCCATGTTTTTTCGATTGAATCAACGAGCACGACTTCGTCTTGGTGAGAGCCGGCTTCATGAGGCTTCACTGTCAATTCATGAAGATTCTTTTTGATATTTGTTGTTTGTATTTCGTTGAACACCATCTGTCGAATTTTATCGTTGTAATCCAGTTGATAGTTTGGGAGTTCTTGGTTATATCTGACATTCTTTCCGATCAAAACTCCAATTCCGATTGATAATCCCGCAGCAACCACAGAACACAAAATAAAAAGACACCCATACAACGGCGTGAAGGGTTTTCTTTTCACTCTGATTTCTTCCCCGGACATCAAAGCTTTATCAGGTTTAGTGCTGTCTATTCTACTTTTCCACATATTTATATTTCTAAAAAAGCAAATTTCATTTTATTCTTCAATAACCGAAAAAGTAACATTCATACATCAAAATCGGGAGTGCTAGGGTTGAAACTGACACCCTCGTCTTTTAAATTGCCCCTCTGGCATCCCTAATATAATCTGAATTTCTGTTTAGTATGACTTGAACATAAAATTTATTTCATCAAGAGATATACAACTTTATATTTTTTGCAAATGTCTCAAAACAACCAATTTATGCTGATGGTAAGTTTTATGTTCAACCAAATAGCGGAAGGGTTGCAGGTTTAAACTAGTATTTATCAAGTCGGTTATGTCATTGGAAGAAGCATTTAGGTTGGAGGACATTGGTCATTCACAGGGATAAAACATGAATATCCCATCCTTCTAATTTTATCATCAGGATAGGGAAAATACCTTAAACAACAAAAACACAATCTGCTTGTTCAAATAATCCTGCTTCTATATACAGTGGAACCCCGCTTGGAGACCACCTCGATAACACGACCACCTCTTTTTCAGGACCACTTTAGTGCGGTCCCAAATAATTTACTATGGCAATGCAAATGCATTCTGTTTTAATAACCCGACCACCCCCCGGTTTCCAGACCAGTACCTCCATATTTTAGGCAAAAACTTCAAATTAACCTCCGCTAAAGCGACCACACGTGCGCAATAATTTGCTTTTGTCACCAAAATAATAAGGTTAAATTTCTTTTGTGAACAAAACAATAAGATTAGTTGAGCGCGTACACACACTTAAAGAAAATTGTGGCAAACAGAATTGAATCTTATAAGATAAACTTCGGCACTAGCAGGTGTTTAAATTGATTTTTGCAGTATCTGATAAAAATAATAGCATTTAGTAAAAATTTAGTAAAAAGGCAGACATCTTGGCTGCATATGACGACAACTTGTTCCAAAGCAAAATTCGCTAACGCGACCGCTTGATGACGGTCACACAGGTGGTCAGATAAGCGGGGTTCCACTGTATATTGCTTTCTATACAACACATACATTGAAATAACTAGACAGTGTCAACCACGTGTTTAACCACCACTATTTGTAAAACACATGTTGTATGCCATATATTTATGCTACAGGGTCCCTAACCACAATTTGTATTTTATACACCGAGTATATAGTTTGTTTCTGCAAGCATAAACGCATGGGTCCCATAGTATACCAACCAAACTTATTTTCCATGTGCAGTTAAATAAAAGATAAACGTCTAAAATTTACGAACATTTCACCACAAATATTTTAAATTAAAGCTTCTTTTCAAGCACTGTAGTGAAATAAGGCTAAATTCCCAAAACAGCCCGATTTATTTTTTTAATGGTTTCAGGAAATTCCCCTGGGTTTAGTACATAAGTTTCTGTTTTTATAAGTGACTTATGTTATGAAACAATTCTTAAAGTTTTAATCTGATTTGTAGACTGCTTATTAGAGATGTCAGTGCGATATGGCATGTCTGTTACAATCGTAATTCAGGAACATATCTTCGTTTTCAAGGAAATTACCCTAAGTAAATGTTTTCTATTTTTTAATTGATACAGAGTGTCTAATGGTCTAACATTTTACCGTATCTGATCAAAATTAGAGCAGCCGTTCAAGCGCTATGCCCCTAAAAGCTAATTTATTAGAAAAAAAACGTTTTGGTTTTTAACGTCTTATGGGAATTCCCCTGGATTCATTTCCCAAAATTTTGGTTTCTGCATATCTAAACTCATGTTGTCTAACAAATACCAAAGTTTGATTGCGATTCCATTACTCCTTTTGGTAGATGTCAGGGCGACATGGCATGCTTGTCACAATCATGATTTGAGAACATATCCTATTTTTAGGGTATTTCCCTAGGTCAGCGATTCCCAAACTTTTTTGTTGGCGGCGCCTTTTGTAAACTTATTAAACCTTGCGGCTCCCTCATAAATCCAAAATTTTCAAACTGCATGTATTGTATATTGTATATCCAGACTATAGCATGCATTTGAATAACCATTCAAACTCTTTAAAACTATTCACTAAACTACTAAAGTGACGAACAGTCAATTAATGCAAAGCAGTTAATTGACAAACCATTATTCGAAAACAATGCCATGTTAGTGAGCAAATAGTGGCAGATAACACCAAACAATGGATTTTACAAGTAAAACGAATGCTGTATGCCAGTGTATGGGGTTGCACACCAGGCTCAAACATCTCCCATGAACGTTTTACTGGTGTAACACACATGTACTGTTTTTTTTGGAAAAAAAACAATAAATGCAGCAACTTCCGCATGCTTTCGCGGCGCCCCTGACAAAGTCTCGCGGCTCCCCAGGGCGCCGCGGCGCCCAGTTTGGGAACCGCTGCCCTAGGTAATTTTATTATTTCTTCTAAGTGTTAAATCAGTGACTAATGCACTTACATTCCACATAATCTGTTTCAAATTGTAACAACCGTTCAAGCGGTATGCCCAAAAAAGGCTAATTTTTTTGAAAAGAATAGCGTTTTGGTTTTTAACATCCCAGGGGAATTCCCCTTGATTTATTACCCAAAATTTAGGTTTCTGCATATCTAAACCATGTTGTCTAAAAAATGTCCAATTTTCATTGCGATTCCATTACTCCTTCTGGTAGATGTTGGGGCGACATGGCATGCCTGTCACAATCATAATTTCAGTACAAAATCGAATTTTTTAGGGTATTTCCCCAGGTAATTTTTTTATTTCTTTTAAGAGTTAAATCAGTCACACTTAATTTTCACTTAATTTTTACCAAATATGATTCAAATTAGAGCAGCCGTTCAAGCGCTATGCCACAAAAAGCTAAATTTTTCATAAAAAATACCGTTTTGGTTTTTAACCTCCCAGGGGAATTCCCCTTGATTTATTACCCAAAATTTTGGTTTCTGCATATCTAGATCACAAAATCTAATTTATTAGAAACAAACGTTTTGGTTTTTAACGTCTGAGGGGAATTTCCCTAGATTCATCACCCAAAATTTTGGTTTCTGCATATCTAGACCATGTTCTCATACAAATGTCAAATTTTCATTGCGATTCCATTACTTCTGTTGGTTGATGTCGGGGCGACATGGCATGCCTGTCACAATCATGATTTGAGAACAAAATCCTATTTTTTAGGGTATTTCCCTAAGTAATTTTTTTATGTTTTTAAAGTGTATAATCAGTGACTAATGCACTTACATTCCACCAAATCTGATTCAAATTGTAGCATCCGTTTAAGCGCTATGACCAAAAAAGACTACTTTTTTATAAAAAAATATCGTTTTGGTTTTTAACGACCCAGGGGAATTCCCCTGTATTTATTACCCAAAATTTTTGTTTCTGTATATCTAAACCATGTTGCCTAAAAAATAACAAAGTTTGAATGCAATTCTATTTTTCCTTCTGGTTGATGTCGGGGCGACATGGCGTGCTTGTCACAATCATGATTTGAGAACAAAAGCTTATTTTTTAGGGTATTTCCCTAGGTAATTTTTTTATTTCTTTCAAGTGTTAAATCAGTTATTAATTCACTTACATTTCACCAAATCTGATTGAAATTGGAGCTGCCGTTCAAGCGCTATGCCCAAAAAAACTAATTTTTTAGAAAAAATTACCGTTTTGGATTTTAGCGTCAGAGGGGAATTCCCCTGTTTTTATCTCCAAAAAATTTGGTTTCTGCTCATCTAGAAAAAAAAACGAAAAAAAATACGGACAAAAACAATATGTGTCCCATTTTTCCAAATGGGACCCATAACTATAATCTCATGCCATTTGGCAAATACCTTCAAATAGATATATATACGGTAGATTATATATAATACCGCAGTCGGTTTATATAACCGAAGCGTCTAAAAATTCAGAACTTGTCATTACGGGATGCATTGGAAGATGCTGCAGTTTTCTTGTCTATATGGACATTTATAGAGTTTTCGCCAACTATTTCTTTGTATGTGTTGTAGCCCTTATAAATTCCTTTAATTTGATATATAGTATATAAACGATAACCGCGGTCGGCTATATGCACGAAGCGTCTGAATATTCATAACTCGCTTTACTAGGGTGATGCACTTAATGTTGCTGCAGTTTCCTTAACAATTTCAGGCCTAACACACTTATATTATTTTATTGTACAGTTTCCACACTCCCATTTTCCCCATTTAAAAACTCTCTGATTTGATATGATGTTGACTTGATTAGTATTATAATTCTTTCTAATTTGGAATTTAATTCAATTTCCCGGTTTTTCCGAATTTAGTATTTCTATTCTAATTTGGAAAAAATGTGCGCAGCTATAATTTTCATTCTAACCTCATTTGAAAGAGCTGAAAATTTTCTAGTTGTTCAAGTCTGCTTCATAACACACTGTACGTATACCATACTATTTGAGATAATTATTTAACTTATAGCTTTAGGCTTGTGGGCTCGCGCTTTTCGAGGTTGGATACTGAAGCATTGGCTAAGCTTGCTTCAGCTGGCTGTGTTGCGGTCTCTAGCGAGCTGCGCAGCGGAAAGTCTATGGGTTTACTCTCCACAGAATGCCTACTAATTATTATAGTAGCCAATATCTCTTCGATGCTTAATGTATTTTCTCATATCCAAAATCTGATTCCTTGTTTAATATAATTGTATTTTACGTCTTTAAATACTTGTGATGCAGGTTACTTATTCCAAATGCGAATTATATAGTCTGGAGCAAGTTACTTAGGTTGATGTAGGTTACTTTTACCATTTAAATTTTCAAGAATATATAGGCCACCGTGCTACACTATTCTTACGCAATATTTTCAACACATATATGAAAAACTTTGTAATTTTAAAATCCATTAAAAATCACCAATTTCTAAATTGGTTATAAAAATCAAATAAAAAACGGTTTATGTTGTAAACTCGTTCACCTGTAAAAAAATTATACCCTTGTTATAGAAAAAGATTCAAAATTTTACGCACCGAACAGTATTTGAACCTCCCGTGCGCGGGAATATCCCATTGGTTTTCGAGACCAACGCCTTAACCAATGGGCAATCGCAGCTCGTTGTTAACGTATAAAACTCTGTAATATGATTCATAGAAGTCCTTTTTCAGGGCACCATGGCACACTTTTCTTAAACAATATTATTAATCCATATACGAGAACTTGGTAATTATATTACAGAGTCATATACTTTAACAACGTACTGCGATGTCCGAGTTATTAAAAATCAAATTGGATATTCCTGCGTAGGTTAGAATTTTTTTCGCAGCGTAAAATTTTGAATTTTTTTGCCACATCCACCGTAATTTTTTTACAGTTGGTCCAGTTTACGTTAACAACGAGGTGCGATGGCCGAGTGGTTAAGGCGTTGGACTCGAAATCCTGTTGGGTTTCCCGCGCAGGTTCGACTCCTTTTCGCAGGGTGAATATTTAAAGCTTTAACCACAGCTTCAAATCTAAATTAGGTTTTTAAAATCACCACGTTTATTATATCCTATACCATTGTCTAAGAAAATTGTGCATTTGTGTCCTCAAAAGGGAACTTTATGTAAGTTATCAAAAAGTTTGATACGTTTCAAACGAGCTGCGATGTCGAAGTGGTTAGGCTATGTTGTTGACATCTAATTCCGATGATTGTTTCCGCGCAGGTTCCTCTATACTGAGCCGTTCTATTGATTCAGTTTTTATTCACCAGACGATTCGACTATAGTTTAGAACAAAAACTGTTATTTTGGCCACCTTTGGAAAAATGGGCATATAATATTTTCCCATTATTTATTGTGAATGCCTGTCGGTGGGCTTTTGTCCGTCGGTAATCACTAAGAAAGAAATAATAAATCGAAATTAATCTTTCCGATATTGTGGATACATGACCTACCTATGTCAAAACACAATGTAAGGGTTTTCCCTGGGCGAATTCCCTTTTAAAATTCTTGTCGATAAGGAATCAAAGCTAACTCTTGCGACCTTGTTTTAAGTTTTGGTATGATCCCGGTTATTATTCTTTACAGTTCTACTTAAATTTCGGATATAATTAGATTCTGTTGGGTTGGTGTTCTGAATGATGACAAAATATTAAACCAGGGAAAAGTATACATTTGATCATTACATTTTTAAGGAACAGGACAGTCAAAATTAAGAAGATTAGGCGAAATTATTTTTTATAGGTTATGGGTTTTCGGACAATAAATTAGACTTGCAATATTTTCTTTTTTATGCATTTTGCTTTTTCCTTTCGTCGCGATAACTATAAAATTGTATTTGTGAAGAGTGACAAAATATTTATGCAAAAGGCAATATCCCATGATTTTCCTGATACCACGTTCTGTGATTCAAATACTTTCATCATAATCTTATTGATTATATAGGATACAAAATTAGGTTTAAAAATTAAAACTAATGTGGGAATCCCACACGTTTATAATTGTATTAATATATATTTTATTAGGTCGCCATGCCATGTGTCCATATTTTGTGCATGGGTAGTCGAGATTAATTTCCCGTTTTCGACATTTCAGTCGATGAATTGCTTCCCCGCGATTTCTGTTTAACGGCGTCCACGCCTCGTGTATACAAACATGTGTTTCCTGTTATGTGTCTTATATAAACTGTATAAGATTTCGTAATATCAGAGAGCATTTTGGCTTGTTCTTCCTTGGACTAGCTGCTCTCTCAGGCTTTAACTCTACCCACTTAACCTATACCTGTACCAACTTAACTTCTACTTACCTAAGCTATGCCCCATGTGTGTACAGCTCTCTTGCACCCTTGCGTATATACTAAATAAAATACCTAACCTCTGTTCACCCTTCTTTTACCCTGCTCAATACCGTCTAAAAGAAGAGCGCTGCTACACTAATTAGTTCATTACTTGATAAAAAAGGTAATCTGATTTTTTTCCGGGATAAATATTCAGGCACTCTGTTTCTTATTTATTTGGACGATATTTGCACCTTTAAAAAAGTTGGGGGAATCCGACTGCGCCCTCAAGCGGTTTGGGGGTAAATATGCGAAAAGGTACACAGAGGGGCAAGAACGAAATTCCATGTAATGAAGAGGTCGCAATTTAGAAAAAGGTTTATTTTCACTATAAAAGAGTAAACACACACAGATTTCCTTTACTTCTTTTTTAACAACCAGAAAAAGATGCTGATGTACATTGCAGAATGATAGGATATAATAAACTCATACATATACTGTAATTCATTGTGTGACAACGTGTTAAGTATGCTCTATCGCCATAGCTGTTTCTAAATAAATGTCTTTGTACATGTGTTAGATCACGTGCATCCGATTGTGGCGTTATAAATTGACATCTCGTGTTACGCCTCTCTCTATTCTTGTCAGCGGTATTGGTTGCGTTAGAATATAACGCTCAGAATTTAAAGTGCAGTGTAATACAAGTGGTGGGACCTTTTCGCCGTTAAAAAAAACAGATTAAGTACAGGTATTATATCGATACCGGTGCAATGTACAATGAACCCGTGGTAGACTGGTTGGGTTAGTATTAGTGTTTGGGTTGAGATTAGCGTTAGGGTTGGGGTTAGATTTAGAGTTAGTTTTCATACAAATAGTGTGCAGTTTCCCTCATTTTAGTGTTATCCCATTAATCCACTGGTTTTAAGCAATGTCGACCAAGTGCATAGCCCAAGCACACTATCGATTAACCAGCATTTTGTTTCGAACCCATCAACTTTCGGCTGACAGTTTGACGCGGTACTGGCAGTGGTACCATATGAGCTAAACGGCCATACCAAATATGATGCGGTATCGGTATATAGTATTATTGTAAGGCTGCAGAGGATGCTTTACAGTTTTAAAAGAAAAGAATCGGCCTCCAAAAAAAGAAAAAGATTTTGTCGTTCCGCATGAACAACAAACACTCTCAAATTGTTCGATGCCGCACAGCTTCTACCTAATACTTATAACATTAGGTAGATTTGAAAGCCCTGTGGCAGTACTAAAACATTGAACTTAAACAGTACAACTACCGGTACAATTACAGTTTCGTTCCTCCGTAAAGATTTAGTGGAGAATATAAAAAGGTTGTGCAGTCTTATTCTTAAAAAGTGCCTGAATAGTCTGCTAATAAGCATGTTAATATTTAAAGTAACATCTTACATTTATATAAAGAAAACCCTTTGCAATGAGTTCGCATGATGTAATTGTTATTGGCGCTGGAATAATTGGATCATGGACAGCATATCACCTTGCTAAATCTGGTGTCAATACGTTAATGATTGAACAGGTAAGCATATTAAGACGGTAAGGCATAATGCTTAATGATTAAACAGGTAAAACTATTAGGTATTTTAAGGCATGAATGCAGCAACTAAGTTGTTCCAACAATGTAAAATGCTTATACACAGTTTCCTCTTCCACACTCAAGAGGCAGCTCGTCCGGACAAAGTAGACTGACTAAACGTTCACACCGCAAACCATATATGTCTGATCTCATCCCGGAATCAATGTCCCTGTGGAAAACATTGGAAAAGGAATCTGGAACTACTTTGTTAATGTAAGGATTAAATCATCCAATACACTGGGTTGCTCTCATAGGCGCCGAGTTTCTAGAATGCTTAAGGGTGCGAAAACGAAATTCGTGCGAATTTTTTTTTAATTTGATGATCACTAAAATATCTTCAAAATAACTGTCTTTTAGGCTGACTTAAAGTTGGTATGGCAAAGCGAACAAAGCGCGGTTAAAAAAACGTAAAACACGCATTTACTTTGTTTCATAACAATGGCGGCTGTTACATACTTTGCCGATAAAAGACAAAGGAATCGTGGATTCATGACTAAATAAAGTATTTTGTTATGCAGAAAGTGAAAGTTAATAGGAACATTATATATTGTTGAACATGTTTTTTTTCGCATCTGTTATCTGCTCACGAAATCTGTAAAAATAACCGTATTATTGTGTAGTTTTTTTGTGTCTACTTTATTTGTATACGTCTCGGCTACGTATCTGTTGCAATCTTTGTTTTAATTTTAAAATTCGTTATTCATTTAAACACGGAAGTATAAATAAACTAAATCGGTTAGGTTCCATGCGCCGTAAAACGATTGAATTAAAATCCAGCTTTAGACAAAAATTTAAATACTCGCCTAATGGATAGAAACATCGTTAAAATTAACATGTTAAGTTTATGAAAATAATTCATGTTTTGTCCTGCGCTGACCGCCTGCCGTATGAGTATTTAACGAAGAAATACTTACCCATTTATTCCGTTGTTACCGCCGGCTCACGGGCAACATCGTATTTGCACGCATCATCATAAAAAAAACACGTCTACACTTTTCGAGAAGGTGCGAGTGGTACACGTGGCGGTTAGAGGAAAAATCGGATATTATGCAACGAGTGCGTGGTCCGTTTTGAACCAACGTTATCGTTTGGCAGTTGATGTATTGATCGAATATATTGTACTTATCGGTAGGCCTAAATCGTACAATTAAAAATTCGTTTTTATAAAAATATTTAATAATTAAAATATGCGCAAAAAATACATATACATCTCAACTAAAAAAAATTAAAAATATATTCTTAAAAATATTTTAAAGCGACACCTGCGCACCCGCTAACTTGGCGCCGATGGTTGCTCTGTTGAACTCCAAATATAACAGGCAAGCAATAACTTAAGTACGCGCTATAAAATTTACTTATGCCTGTCAAATTTTAGTAATTCTAATTAAACTCTACAGGCAAACCGGTCATCTTTCGATTGCCGAAACAGAGACGGTCAAAGACGTTCTTGAGCCTATGACCGCCCATCTGCGAAAATCAAATGTGAAATACGTTTCATACAATGGCAGTGACATTGGGACGGCGTTTCCAGGATTAGATTTTAATTCAAAATTTGACTCATTTTTCGAGCCGGATGGCCAAGTTATAAAGGCTGAAAAATGTCTGCCAGCCTTACAGGTTGGATTATAGGCTCTTTAGGTTAAACAACAATTTAATTTAATAAAACTTTTCAGCGGCAATTTCTGAAACACGGCGGTGTAATCCGAGAGAATGAGAAAGTAGTAGAAGTCAAATACTTAACACCAAGGCTCGTCAGTGTACACACCGTTTCCGGAAAAGTGTATTACGCGAAGAGTGTTGTGCTAACATGCGGGCCGTGGGTTAACAAGGTTCTGCGAACGTTTAACATCCAACTTGACTTAAAGGTGGGTTTAAACTTTTACCCAATTAAAGCATGTAGTCATTCCATTTTAAATGTAGTCACAATATCCCTTTTTATATTAAGATTCGAAATATTTTAATGCCATTAATTACCAGACTAACTTTAGAATAAGTTTTTGAAGATAAACTAAGATATTCTTTAGTAATATTTTGCTCCAAATTATTTTCCAGCCTGTGCGAGTAATGACCTACTTCTGGAAGGAGAAAACGCCAGGAAAATATTCAATAAACAACAATTTCCCTCCTTTCATGGTGTACTTCAGCGATTACCATATCTATTCAATCCCGTCATACGAGTACCCTGGCATGATGAAAGTAACAAAGTATTAGGAATAATTGATTTGTTTTTCCATGTGGTGTATTTATCTGGACAGGTTTGCTACCATTTTCGGGCACCTGTGGACCCTGATGCACCGGATTTACCAAACGAAGAAAATTCTCTGGCCGAAAAGGAACGGTTTAAAATTCTGCAGAAAAGCATCATTGCACATTTACCACAGCTGGAACCGGTCCCTGTATTAACTGAGAAAGCGTTACAAACGGTTTGGTCCACACTTTTTATTTTGTTTTCTATATTTGGGGAGATTTTGTAGACATCTTTTCTGTAAAATTGTTACTTACGGGCTGTTGGTGGAACCAATGAATAAATGGGATTTCTTAAGGCCGCGGTTGCCTTTTAAATTAAAGTAAGTTCCCTTTCTTAATCCTATTGGCATAAATTGATGATTATATTATATCATACAGCATGTATTTACAGGTCACACCAACCTACGATTTCATTATTGACTCTCTTCCAAACTATAGAAATATAATTGTCGGAGCAGGTTTCTCAGGTTGATTTAACTTCCTATTCATCATTTATTTAATATAACCATTGAATTTGTATACCCAGGGACTGGATTTGGGCCATCGCCTGCTATAGGACATGTTCTGAGCAGGCTGGCAACGTTCCAAGATCCTGGTCGAAATATAGAGAAATTTGCCATAGGGACAAGATACTACAGCATTAAATCAAACTTATAGATGAGACTAAAATTGATATGCAAGCGGACCAAGCAACAGCGTCAATAGTACACCTAACATAGTCGTTAGGTACACTGTACATCAAATTATTCTTTTAAAATAAAGAAAGTAATTAAAACAAAATCATATTTCATAAAACTGACATGTGTAACATTTAATATAAGACCTGATGAATGAACTCTGAAATGAATTGCCTATTTTAATGTTTTGTAATTTTCTGAATAGCCTGTTATGATTGTAGTATACGTAACAACATTCTCTTTTCTTCTTTTTAAAGTCGTTTTTTTTCTGATTTTTTATTTATTAATTTATACAAAGCAATGACATCGAGTGTTTTATTAATTTACTTTAAAATAGACAACCGTTCTAACTAAATCTGGTAGTAAGGGCATTGTTGCAAAATATAGGTTAAATTATTTTAAAGCAATATATTGCATATACAATTATGACAATAATCATGCAAACCGGAGTTTTGTATTAAAGCCTATTGTGTAATAGCTCTTCGGTCTTGTTAAACGACTTTGCAGTATATTCTTGTTTCATTGATTGTTTTTTCGCGTGCAATTGGACATTTGCTCTTTGTTTGCAAACAGTAAAGAGTAATTTTCCCGTGCAATAAAATTGTTATCTCGGCAAAATACAGACTCCGTGATCATATAACCGTTATTCTAAAATTAATACCCGTATGCTAAAATACGAATTATGTTGGGAAACCAAAGAGTATTTGGTCAGTAGTATCAATACCGTGGATAATATTAGAGTAGGTGTCATTAAGATTAAATCGAAATCCCAATACTCCACCTGAGAAATCACGGTAATACTGTTTTTCTGACGAATAAACTATTAGGAGTGGCACAAATTTGTTAAAAATAGAAAACCTCATATTCAACAATCAATAAAGCATATTTATTTGTTTTTTTACGTTATTGCGGTTCATGCAGTGTGTTTTTAAGCCGTCTCTTATTTTTAATAAAATCTATTCTCCACTGAGTTTAGACGATGTTCCTATCATGGTAAAATATTTGTGTTTTGCTGTAAAACATTGGATAATCGAGTTTGTTGAGTATCAAAGGGCGATCCCCACAAGTAGATTCTGTTTGAGTGTGGGTAAGTATTCAGTGGGTCTGCCGCCTGAGTCAGAAGTTGTTTTTAGTTCAAATTGTTCTCCTTTATTACAGTCATGAATAAAATAGAATTTTAAATTTAATTGGAATTAACTGTCACACCAGTTAAGAATTACTGAATGCTCTTCACCCAAGTTGACCGCCCTTTCTTATGTCAACGCCAGCAGTTTACAAACGGCGGCTGCGATGGCCGAGTGGTTAAGGCGTTGGACTCGAAATCCAATGGGATATTCCCGCGCAGGTTCGAATCCTGTTCGCAGCGATAACATTTTATTGCAACGCGGTTGTTTTTTACGAGTTGCAAATCAGGATTATTTCATAAACAATCAGGGGGTTCTATTTATAATAATCGACTTTACCGAAAAGGTTTTCTCTCACTTTCGCAACACGGAAACACAAGAGGTTGTACCACATTAATTTGTTTTGCATGTTTTGCTCTACCGATGTATTACCTTGGCATTTTCTTTGAAAAGGATCAATCCTAATCAGTATTTCAGAAATATTACTGAAAAGTTAAAAACTGTTTGGATATACCGATCTTGAACACCTGGCAACCGGGAATGCTTTTTACGACCATTTCGCAAGAAAATGAGCAAAAATTGTGTCGGAAGCGACTCAGAATACACTACCGGCTGTCAGATTCGCACTCTCCAAGAAATCAATGTAGATAACTTACCACACACACGTGCGATTGGAATAAAAAACGAACCTCTCAGTTTACCCAGTGGTCGTTGAAATAAGACAATCAGCGATTTTGTGTTAGTTTATCTATTGTTGACAGTGCAGATATACACGAATAAAAAACGTCAAAACAAAGCAAACCGACATAAGTCTACACGTTGTACATAAATGTGTGCGATAGACAGGTTTTACACTGATCACCAAGAGAAATCTGCTACAAAAAGCTTATAAAACGGACAAATATATTTCACACGCGTTCAGTAAAAAATGTAATATTTTGTATAAAATTTTTGAACTGAAATCTAAAAAAAAATTTCGGTATTAAAATTTAAAAAATTGCTCAAAAAGTTTTTTTTTTTGGAAGCACCAGCAAAATATGAACAAACACAATATAAAATTTGCTCACTTTGAAAATATATATGAAAGTCTTGAGTACAGAAAGTTCAATACTTTTTAAAACAATTCTTATAAAAAAAATATTTATATGCAAAACGATACCTATAGCACACTGCAAAATTGCTACGTCTTTTTAAGGATATATAATAATGTGAAAAATAACACAATTCATTTTAAAGGAAAATTCAAGGCTTCTTTATTTCAATTGTAAAAAATGTAATGGTTTGCTGTAAAAAAAGAATATAAGGCATAGAATTTCAAGACATCTTGTGTAAGCATTAATATGAGGTCATTTAGTGTACAAGATTGTGTTTTTTGTGCCAAGACCAGGGTTATGTTTAATTTTATCATCAAAATTTGTGTTGCTGGACTTAAAAATTATATAATTATAATTTATTTTAAAAAAAGCTATAATTTTATAAATTAAATGATGTCTCTGGTAGGAAATGGCACCCGTTTGAAGTTATTGAATCTAAAGAACTGTCGATTGAATTTAAAACACAATAAAAATCTCATAAAAGCACGAGATTCCAAAACGCCATGATGTTAAAAAAAGGAACTAAAGAGTACGGGGACGAACTTTTTTGAAATTTCCGGCGAAAAAGAGACCGAAAAAATCAGACTAAGCGCATACAAAGAACAACTTCATGACGACTGGAGAAAATTACTCAACATGATTTGCAGAACACCTCGTTTTTAATGGACAAAAAATAAAATAGTCGATGCTCCAGTGACAAGTCCGGCCACACTTGTGAGCAGCAGAAGCGTGTATCATGCTCTGTCGAGTGTGCGGTCATGCGTGGCTAATCTAACGAAGTGAAACTTCACGCAATTTGGGGCTTCTCCCCATTCTTTAAAGATTTCAACTGCTCATCCTCCTGACAATGAAAATAATGTAAGTCAACGAGATAATGAAATATATTTTCCTGTTTTTATCTGTGGTTTTTCCTAAGCATATTTTCCAAGTATCTAGTTTTTCAAGTATTTCCCAAGCATCTTTCCCAAGTAAATAGTTTTTCCCAAGTATCTGTTACACAACTAACCTGAGTTTTCATTCTTCTTTTTCTTCGTCTTTTTAGTAGTATCTGTAAGGTGACAAAACATTTATAAAAATTACCAACATTATCGAAAACTTGAAAACTGATCGATTAGTGTGTTAGTGTGTTGCCTTTTAGCAGAAGGGTTGTAGGTTTAAAATTAGTCACTACCTAGTTGGTCGTGTCCTTGAGCAAGGCACTTAACGGACATTGCCTGAACCTAGTGAAGTGATGGGTTCTACTAAATTAAAAAAACGTCTGAATTATATGTAACACTCTGCGATAGCTTCAGTAACCCGGCGGTGGGTGTGAGGTGAACTTACGATTGCCCGTGTGTTAACACCCATACATTTTCTCGATCAGAGGGATAAATAAATATCGATCTTATACTAGATTAAAAATCGAAAATAGATTTAATATTTTCACCCAAATCAAACACGATAACCATGCGACATTATTAAAAAATCTGGGTCTAGCCTGCAAACTGTGCAATTTAAAAATAAATTGATCATACCCGGCAAACAAAAAACATTGCAACTCCACACACGAACACTATGCAAGATGCCACGATGACCTGCAGCACAACCTCGCTCATGGCCCCTTTATTTTGCCCCTCTGGGTTATTCGAGTCCAATATGGGTGGGGTGGGGGGTAAAGTAGTGCCAGGGGTGGGCATAGGAGGAAAAAGGTTAGGAGGGAGGTTCATAGGGGGCCCACCTGCAATATAGAAATATGTGTTTAGGAAAAATAATCCTGGAATACATTTAAAAGCTATGCATGTAATAAGAAATTAAAGAATCAAGTTTTTGAATGTGATGTGATGAAATATTAAGTATATTATATGAAATAGAACAAATATTTAAATATTTAATATTTTTAAGCTTACTTTTGAAGCACTTGACAGGTTGCTGGTTGTGGTCAATAAACCAGGATTTACAAGCACACTCGTCGGTTACACACACTGCATCTGGAAAGTCGTCGCACCTTGCAAGCTGACATGGGTTGAACGGACACTCGCTGCAACCATCCCAAGCTGTGGGGAAAATGCAGCGGTAAAATAAAATGATGGCGTTATGGGGGGGGGGGGAATGAGGGTTTTTAGTAAAATAAAATCAGCCGTTATGTAGCGAAAGTGCAGCAGTAAAAATGAGGGTAAAAAGGGGGTTGAAATAAAATGAGGGTGTTATGGGGGGAATAAAATTAGGGTGTTATGTAAAATAAAATAAGGGTATTATAGGCGGAAAGTGCAGCAGTACAAATGAGGGTGTTATGGGGGAAATCGGTTTGTGGTCGGAGTAGTGTGGATTGTATTGAAGTTGAGCAGACCACATATATATTTATATAAATGTATTTATATTTTAAGCAGTTTAAAGAGGTGGTGATTAAATTGATCCACATTTTTTTCTTTTTATATGGTTTTAAAGTTTCATAATATATCATAATAAAATTTATATACATAAGAAAATATATTGATAGAAATGAGACATACAGTGTTCAATAAATGTTACAGGATGGTTCAATTCAAAAATAAAAAAGGTTAAATAGTATATTTCTCGTTTAGGTGTTTCTCTAGGGATGAATTGATTAAAAATGGGATGGTATTTATATTATTACATGTCTCAATATTTAAAAAGTACTGTATTGGATTTATTCATTTTGCTTGTATCTAAATTTTATATTACTTAAACGTATTAGTGGGGAATTTAGACGAAAACTGTCTCTACAGGTGTATATATTATTACATGAAAAAAATTATTTTAAGATCAACCACACAAATGTTGTCGTACACATTTTCAACTAAACAATGTGAACAATAAAAGTTCGTTTGCAATTTTGCAACCATACAATTAATCATTCTATACTTTAAAGTGTACTACATCAAGTGGTTTAAGCATTTGGGTTAAGTAGCACTTGAGATATTATTTGTTTTGATAAACTTACGTTCATCCGAATCAATTGGAGGCACGTTGGATAACATTGGGTTAAAAATGCTCAGTTCTGTTATAGGGGCCGCTGAAAATAGAACAATTTATTGGTTGGTGTTAAGTATTTCGTTTTTAGGGCTAAATGTAAAATACGAAAGTGAACTGAAATGATTACACTTTAAACACATTGACCCACAAATAAACATAACAATAATGAACAAAAGTTTTTCAAGACCTTTTCAGGCTGCGTAAGAGTATTCGGCTTATTTATATCAATATACTGAGTGTAAATGTGGTTTTATAATTCAGATGTTAAATTGCAAAACCACCAACTACTTAGAGAAGAAATTCCATCCCCTTGGCTGGCATTTTTAAACCTAGTGACGCCACCGCCAACAGCTTAAATGTCAAAATAGAAAAACAAGATAAATTTAGCAAGCAAGGATGTAGAATTAAAGGCATACTACTTCAACAAACATCTTACTTTAAACTAATTTTAATTTAACGTCTTAAAAATTATATATGATGTGGGTATGATTTAAAGCCTGACTTAAAAAATAAGCCTTTCTCTTGTAGTAACGTAATCCATAATTATACTTAAAGCGAAATTAGGAAAGAATGTTTTCTGCAAAGAGTGTGGTTTGTGGGATTAGTTTGCTGACGCATGTTCTACTGAACCTGAAAACTGAGGGAGTCGTGTTTTCGTGTTTGCTGGCCAAGTTTTTGTTCTGGTAGAAGTAAATATGATAAGCTATAGGCTGTGCAAAACATAGTGTGGTAAGGTAGTGTTGTGCACAACATGGCACTTCAATTATCTGAAAACATATTATTATCACATAGAACAAATAATAGCAATTTAAGACTTTTCGCATTAACATTAAATTGAAAATTTTTATTGCCAAATAATGTTATATAGAGTACATTTATGTAGTTAAGTACCGCTAAAAGCATTTTGTGCTCATTTTTCAAAATCACAGAGTGTACTCTCTATCAGCAATATTATGATTGATTATTGTATGTACGTGCCAGATGCCACTGACTCTTTCCATTTCAAGGAAAACGCGTCAAAACAAATTACCTGGTGTCGGATTGAAAACGGAATTTTCGCAACAAACTGAGATGGTGTGTCCAGGCACAGATGTGCAAGTGTAACCACGGGGACAAAAAACGTCCGAAGAATCGCATTGGATCGAAGAGTCGTCATCGTCGCGAAGAGGGGAGCCACTGCACACCTTCGATGCGTCTAAAATTTAGGAAAAATATTCAAATAGAGTAGGTATGAATATGATTACAGCCGGAGGATAAAATTGGCATCGGTATGAATTATGCACCACAAATATCTATAAAGACTACTGTGATAAATTATATGTGATTATACAAGTGTTGGTTACTTATTTAAATAATAAGTTACTCTAAACTGGCACATTCCATCACAAATAACATATATTGTAGGTATCTCATATATGAGAAATTTGCAATTAAACAGGAGGGTCATTCCATTTCAAATGAACCAAACTCTCCAACCCAAAATTTTTAAATAAGCTCATATTATAAAGTAAAATAGCAAATTTCTTCCTGGCAATGGAAAACCTTTTGTTTTTAATTTTCGTTGAGAATTGACCGAGTTATGGTTGTTTAAACATAACCTATTTTTTGTGTGCGGCGAAGCATGACCGCAATGAAATATCAACCAAATATCTTCGGGTGAGTCAAACTTTTTTATTCCTTATGGTTGCATTATGAAACTTTGTACATATCTTATATATCCTTTTGGCTTTCCTGAGAAATGTTTTTTTTTATTAATTGGGCTACTTGTGGGCCACAAAGTGGGGGGGAACGTAATCATAATTTCGCAATCGTCCATGCGTGACCATCATTAATGGGTTAATAACTTTAAAAGGGATTGTCGTTAGAAGCTCTAAATGGTTTCATTGGAAAGGTAAAGACTACTACTCTCTGTGTTGTAAGTTTTATCAATGTGTCTTTGAAAATAACATAAAAACAAACAGTGATCATTTACATGATGTAAATTTGCTGTATTGCGTATATTAATACAGTGAATTATTACAAAAATTAACTTCGGTACAAAAATATCAACACTGGCCATGTACAGTTTAGCTTAAATAATTTGTTTGAATGAATTGTTCATACTTATGGGTGATTGAGTCATAAAATGATTGGGGCAATTTGTACAAACGACCAGTCAGGGTGGATGGGGTTGGGGCGATAGCTAATATATTGCTGATAGCAACCCAACATTCATCTTTTCTGGATGGCCACTGGAAGGAATTTTGAGCTCCTTGCACCATAAACTGGATCATTACATCTCCCTCCTCTTCATTTCTATCAGCAACAACTCTCCAGGTACCATTTGCGATCATATATTGCAATGATGTATAGGCCTAGCGCGTATGTTGTTTGTTGCGCTGGTCCTGAATGCGTTTCAGTACCCCTCTTCCACACCACCACCCCACCTGTGTCTGCAGAAAAGTCTCTTCATCAATATGCCATCAGCTTGTGGCACAAAAGCATGGTGACTGCGCGTTCCAGGTATGGTGTTTTTTGAGGAAAACCTCTCTTGTTGCGGTTGTGTATGATGAGCAATCTGTTCCTCAGAGAAAAAGGAAAATGAGATGCCAGGTATGTTTTGTGAGCCCCATGCAAACAGGTCTTTATCCCCTGCCTCCACATCAGCATCAGACATCTCTTCTTCTTCATTTGCTCTAAAATCTTTTGACACCTTAGCACACGATGGACCCATCTTTTGCCCAGGCTTGAAATTCTTTTTTGTCTTTTCTGATAATTTACTTGCTGCTTCAATAGTCAATGGTCTTAAGGATTTTCTTGGAAGTTTTCCGGTATGAAAGCCGAATGGATTACAACAAACTGTTTGCAATTTAGTATATCTTTCTAAGAACATCTTCTTGTGATGCAAACATATTGAAAGAGTGTCTACATCTTCTAACTCTGTTCTCAATTTCAAAAGCTCCACCTGTTCTTTACCCAAATATGTTACAGCTAGAATACCTTTCTTGCCATTAGTAAAGTTAGTGTTGTGGCAATCATTCTCCTGGTGTAGATTTTTTCCGATACTGCATGGATCCATATCTTATTTTATTTTGCAAAATCTGTCTCAACTGTCTAAATGTCATCCTATTATATAACTGAATAAAACAATACACTCTGCTGGATAACAATTGTAATTGTTTGCTACAATGCAACATTTCTTCAACAGACTGAAGTCATCTTTATGTATAAACAATTACTCTGTTGGATAAAATTGTTTGGGAGAATAAGAACTGTTACATTTCTTAAATTGTGTGAAAAATATCTTATTGAATAAATGAATAAAGAATAACTCTACTGGTCACTGAATAACTCTGCTGGTCACTGAAAAACTCTGCTGGTCACTGAATAACTCTGCTGGACACTAAATAACTCTGCTTGTCATCGAAGAAAAAAATTGAGTCTTTGATACAATGATCACTACAAGGTTTCCCCAGAATGACACAAGCAGTAAAAATCATTGGCATTGCTACTTTGTTTAACAACCAAGACAAACAAATGGCCAATTTTCATAAATAAACAACAAGAAGGCTGGGTGGGTCGGTCGTATTGGAGATATACAATATAACCAGCACATCAATTCATTTTTACAGGGGATGTAAAACCTGCATCTTGCAACTGTGATATTTTAAATGATGTCTAAAGTACTTAAAAATGATTAAATTTTGTCTAAATTGAATTGTACACATTGGTGTTTAACACTCTTATAAGTCGATATTTGTTGTAATCTGCGAAATACAGCAAATTTACACCATGTAAATGATCACTGTTTGTTTTTATGTTATTGTCAAGACACATTGATAAAACTTACAACACAGGGAGGAGTAGTCTTTACCTTTCCAATGAAACCATTTAGAGCTTCTAACGACAATCCCTTTTAAAGTTATTAACCCATTAATGATGGTCACGCATGGACGATTTCGAAATTATGATTTCGTTCCCCCCCACTCTGTGGCCCACATGAAGCCCAATTAATAAAAAAAAAACATTTCTCAGGAAAGCCAAAAGGATATACAAGATATGTACAAAGTTTTGTAATGCAACCATAAGGAATAAAAAAGTTTGACTCACCCGAAGATATTTGGTTGATATTTCATTGCGGTCATGCTTCGCCGAACACAAAAAATAGGTTATGTTTAAACAACCATAACTCGGTCAATTCTCAACGAAAATTAAAAACAAAAGGATTTCCATTGCCAGGAAGAAATTTTCTATTTTACTTTATAATATGAGCTTATTTAAAATTTTTGGGTTGGAAAATGTTCTAATTTTGGCTCATTTGAAATGGAATGACCCAGGAAGTTCTTGTAACAATTAATTTAAAATAAAATTCCTTCTGTCAATTTTGAGATATTTTAAAACTTGCACTTCCAGATTGAATACGAAGTCACTAGCATATCATTTCAAAGCTTATATTCATATCCAAGCGTCAATTTCAAATTGATTGCTGAAAGGTTAAAGTTTAAACCAGGACACTGAAATTCCGCTTTATCATATATCATGTTACGTCGTTATTTCTAAAACACGAAATTAAATTTAATTGAATACTGAATTGATGCAATTACTGTAATTTTAAAAACTACATAATGTGTAAGATTAGATTTTATATGAACAAAATTAAACTACATGGTCGAACTTCATTAAATTAATATGCTGATATTTTGGTAAAACAATTCTTCAAATGCTGAAAAGTAACAAGCATACTTGAACTTGGTAAAAGCATTGGCAATGACCAGTGATAATGAATTCAGGGAAGTGTTTTAAGTACATCAATGCGTGCTAATTTGTTTACAAACGCAAGGTTGCTCAAACATTAGAGCACCAACACAAAGGAGGCAAATTTAATGGTCAATTAACCTGTAATAGCAATGGCCACGCACCATTAAATGCTTGGATCAAAGCCAAAAATCCTGTGCTTATGTTTGTTTGCAAAACGAGAGCCGATGGTTTCAATGATAATTAGTTTTTGTGACAAACTTAAAAGTTATGGCCATTAGTGCACGTGCATTGTAAAATTTGTACTGCAAACCAAATCAAATGGATTCAGTGGCATTCCTGTCTGAATTTCAACCGTTGCGAGAGTTTGTTACAACAATGATGATAATTACATTTACATATACACATATTATTACAAGATTGGTAATACAATACATTGTGTTATCTCTTATGTACTTTAGCAGTATTTTAATTCAATTTAAAAAAATGCACATTTCAATACAGGGTTGTGTAATGGGCCTATTAAGGTTTTGTGGCATGTTATAAAAACTAAGAAAGGCAGCCTGAATCCCATACTCGCTTTGATGGTTGGGTAGATTACTTGGTAATCAGATATGCATGATGAATGATATCATACTAAATACACTAACCTATGCAAACTGGCATCTTGGGACACGGCAGCGAATGGCATTCTGTCTCTTCAAGCACGCATTCCCTTGGGCTTTTGCAGGGCAGAAGCTGGAAATAGGAATGTTAATATGGAAATTGAAAATGCACCCTGCCTGCCAATTGTTTACAGCTTTTAAAAAAAAAGCTTAGTTGACCATGGGCCAAGTTCTCTGCTGGGAAGTTAAATCTCGAGGGGAAAATGATAAGGCCTTTGATGAACGGCCGTTAGTACAGTGATCGTTTTATTAAGTGGAAATGTAGCACAAGTTTCAACACCGAGTCATTATTTATTGTCCCAAAATTGAATTATAAAACTTATACCGAAAAATTGTTAAATATAAGCATAGGCCTATAGTATAATATTGCATATTGTATATACATATAAACATATACCGGTACTAATATCAAATATATAAATTACATAAATGCCATTAAAGCATGAAAAAAAGAAATTTCAATAGTTAATTATTATTGATGTAAAAGTCCAAAAAAATCCATTCCAACAGCTAATCTGATTATAATACCCGATGTAAGCAATATATTGGAAACAGTTATGTACAGAAATTTGATAAACATTGTTGCACCTTGGGTGAAAACAAGTTCATATATCAATCACTCTATATCAATTGCTTCTTAAGGATTAACTTGGCATGGTATGGTAAAGAATCAATTAAATCTTAGAAAGAGCGACTTTATAACTCTTAGCAGCGACTTAAGAAATATTTGGCGGGATTATATGCTGGTGTTGAACTTTTAGCGCTGTAAAGTACCATGAAAACAGGACTTGTTTGTCAACCATGGCCAGTGACGAACATGGCGCTATATTTAGCCCGACCTCGCTCAAGAATGCCTGAAAGCTGATAGGAAGTGGTACTTTGACTGAAGAAAATACAGTTTTAGTAGTGGTGCGTGCAAACAGCAAATACCGGTAATTTGAACTGGTTTCTTGTTTAAACTTAAACTAATAAGGTAAACATTGGCATTAATTATTTTTAATAAGGGCCATAAAATTAGTTTAATCAATTTAACGAATCAACTGCATAGTGTCACAATTTAATCAATTGAAAAGACTAAAACACAATTTACCACTTAATGTAGTGGCAACCAGTTGACTTAAACTTGATTGGCTTGGATAGATAACGGACTTGAAATGGACAGGAGAATGCGATAACGTCCAGCGACGCGTGATAGCCACAACCACACTCGCACAATTACATTTAAGTGATTTGACCCCGCCGTTAACATAGCCTAGTACTGTTTGCACAACTTTCAAATCTCAATCGCAATTGTCAGGACGTTGTTCGGAAATTCGATACAGCCCGGCCTTTTTCCAGAGCATTCACATGGGAAATACACTATGGCTTAATTTGGTTGCCTAACTGTGGAAAGAGCCTTGAACTTTTTAACAGAATGTTCGACATTAAGATTATTTGCAATGTGAATTCCCTTTGGGTTTGAGCAGGATGGAAATAAATCAAAGCTCCCTTGGTAGTTTAACACATTATACGTGCAAATTTTGCCAGAGGCAATAATGAATATTGTTTTCAGTGAAATTACTAAGAAAACACACAAAATTGATACAAAATGGTTAAATTTTGATTTTTTTCTTTGATAAAATTAAAGGCATAATAAAGCAATTTTTTTAAACCATTATGCTGTCCGTTTAGATATACAAGTCTATTTAAATTGAACAAAAATATATCAATATAAAACAGCTTCCGTCTAATTCACTTTTTTAAAACAAATAAAAGTAATTAACTTCCTAGTTATAATAATTTATAAATAGGCTTTGAGCAAAATAAAATACTGCTATTCTAAAAAAAAGTTTGAAATTATTTATATCTGAAGTGCTCCCTAAAGTTAATTTAATTTACTTGTGGTATTTTAGGGATATACCAATATATGAAAGTTATATATAAAAGACTGCAATTTAAGCAACAAAACAACTTGCAACAACAAAATCTCAAGCAAATTTAAACGATAATGGGATTAGTTTTGGGTTACCGCAGATAGATAATATCGAACAAATTATGATTTCAGTATGAAAGATAGCAGTCTATATGGTGGCTTATTATTTAAATTACCACCAAAACTGCAGCATTTTAAAAATAAAGTGGCAGTTATAAAATTATAGAAAACACTTTCAAATTTATCGAGAATGGATAGGACATCAATTTAAAAAAAAAATTAAGTTAAAGTTTCTGTTGTAAGGTTATATTGGTTCAATCAATCTACTGTAAAAATAGCTGAGCTAAAGAGGCAAATATTAAAACAGTTGTAAAAGTAGTATATCACTCCTTCAGTTTGATTGACTGTTATTTCTGGTCAAACTGGAAGGTGTTGTTGCAAGAAAACACCTTAAAAAGTGCCCCAAACCACAATGATTCATCACTTTGTGTACTACTACTAACATTACACTTACTTCACACGTTGGAGCACAGGCACACGATATACAGTTGATATAACCAGCCTCACACTCATTGAAACAATTAGGGCATCCGATACTTCTGCCAGCAACAAGTAAAACTCCAACTGCCAATAAAAACATTTGTAAAATATATTCATGTATTGACACGGTATCTTAAGATACATAGTGTCTTATTTTGTATTTGTTTAATTGTGCCCCTTGTACAATAAATAGCATTTGTAGTACTACAGAGCACTTGACAATTAAACTTTTCAAAACATGGTGTTGGTAAGATTTTTATAACAAAGTTCTTACATACCGGTATATCATACAGCATGTAGGCCATGTGTAAGACTTCCGGTATATTTATATTTATTATAATTTTAAATATTAATAAATTTGTTAAGGAAATTATAAACGTACTGTTACTTCAAAAATACGTTTATTAAATATTAATTATGAATGACCATGAAACATATAATGAAGGATTTAGTCTGCGTATGTGTATAAAATGTGTTTATAATGGAAACACAGTATGTTGTGCATTTACACAAGATATAATCATATTGTATACATACAAATACATATCTGGATACTTACCAATAACAAAGTAGAAATAAATCATCTTGACCTTGCAAAGCTATTAACCCATAATATATAAAACAGCTAACAGATGAAACTGTGAGATTGACAGATAATTAGCACAAAGCCATGAATACATTAACTTATTTCGTCGATTTTAATATCACCTAAAACTGCCTTAACACATGGCACTGGAGCGAGAATTAACTGGCTAATATTGCTGAATCAGTAAATATTTAAACTCTACACTTCTGCAGTGTAATAGCCCAGGTTGGTAAATATCGTACGACCACAAGATCGAGACAAAATTCAATCTACTGGGTGAGTAAACACCACAAGGTTGTTAAACAATGTTTGTGGAACCTCAGGCAGTGATTAAAAAACGTGCGCTCGAGCCTGTAAAAATGTGTGGGCGGAGAAAGTGATCTGGCATACTGGGTTGACTATTATACAAAAAAGATGTTTATCACTCTGCTTCTAATTGTTTGAAAGCTGTATTACCAGTTTTACCTGAAGTGATTAAGGCTTTGACAGCTTTAAATCAACTCTTGGAAATACTGGAAAATTAATCAATTATTACAATATCTTATTTGGAATTCAAATTCTACGATAACAAAATTATTTTGATGGTTATGGTTGATTGGATAAAAATAACTTGGATTTTGAAAAACGTGATTGGTTTAGTTAAGAGATACGTTAAGAAATGGGGAAAACTTCCTAGAAAGGTGAGATGGACAATGCAAGGATAAAATGTCACGCTTAAGAGTTTGAATAAAAAGACACCACAAAAATGTGACAATGGTAACCATTGTTTCGATCAAGAACCGTAGGCGTGCTATTTATCAAACATTCTTTAGTGGAAATATCATTTACAACTGTATTGTAATGTTTGCTTGGGGAGAAATCAATCAGGCAATTGAAGTTGTTTTCTTTTTTGTTCAAATGATCCATTGATGCAGTGAACACTCAGTAAATAAGCCGTGACTTGATCAAAGAGAATGTCCCCAAAATTCCACATGAAACTGAACTGATAGCTTCAGTTCATTTAATACACTTGAAAGTTAAGCGTGGATTAGGAGAAGACCGAAATAGAACGGCTAGCATAAGATTTTAACCTTTATTGAAAGTTAATTGGATTATATTATATATAACATATTTATACTGGTACACGCAATTTTATTTCTGCAAATGCACACACACCAAAAGAATAGCCATGAAATAAAGAATAAAAACTTGGTCTATAACATTTGATTGACAAGATTGTACAATTTCACACCTAACACGGTCTGTTTATTATTCCAGGGAAACCGGGTAGGTTGATAGCACTCTGTGGTAATATGTTATCAGTTTCAGGTGTATAAGGTTAATTTTAGGTATGTTGTACCTATGTTAGGTATGATTTTTATTTTATTTTTTAAATGCAATGGTTAAGAGATTAAAAATTTAAATCTGATATAAAGATTGCAAATTAATGCTGAATCACAAAATATTCATACATTTTACAAGAAGTATGTAAATCAATTTTAAAACATTCAATAAACAGTTCAACATCAG
>CH001841.1:2110550-2137032 GCA_000149265.1 Ciona savignyi | reverse complement strand
TTGTTCATCTGTAAATATGAGGTTAAAATGGATGAAACAATTATGTTTTATCCTCGTGAATGGAAACGCGGGACATATTTCACACGGGCAATCGTCAGATTTCTTCATGTCCACCGTGGGATTGCCGGAGCTACTACAGGGTGTTGAAAATGATTTAGACGTTCATTCACTTTTAGTAAAGCTAAGTGCCTTGGAACACACCCGACCAGCTATCGACCACAGAAGCATAATGCAAAAACAAATCCAACAACACCAAACTTACCTTGTTATTGTACTTTTGCAAAGTGAATACCCTTTATAGATGAGTTGTATTTATACCACAACTGTCTATTGTTTAACGGCATTCGCAAGCTGCATCGTTGCATTTTTAATAGTAATATATTTGTGGGAATAGGATATACTTTGTAATATATTTGTGGGAACAGGATATACTTTGTAATATATTCGTGAGAAAAGGATATACTTTGTAATATATTTGTGGGAACAGAATTTTCTTATTAATATATTTGTGGGAACAGGATATATACTTTGTAATATATTTGTGGGAACAGGATTTACTTATTAATATATCTGTGGGAAAAGGATATACTTTGTTGCTTACAATCGATTTGGAAGAGCTGAGTTAGTTGGCGCGAGAATTTTAAGCGATTCTCACATCAGAATTTATTTTCTATAGTGTATATTACCCGGGAAGGAACCATTTAGCATATTACTCGTTGAAACAATCCGTGTGAACGATCTACTTGTTAAGTTTCTGTGAGAATGGTCGCTACATTGCAGATAATCGGTTGCTGCAAATAAAGCAGTTCCAAAGACAATACAAACCTGTGGCGATATCTTCGTGAGATGGTGCTGTTGATACATTGTCCACGCACTGCTCAACCAATCCTGGTCGCAATACCCTACGACGAAGTAGCTAGAATGCTAAGTTTATTGCCTAATAATACCGACTTTATCGAATACATTAAGCGTATATTAGCAATTCAAAAACCACTTAATGATGCCTTAACTGATAGTACGATCCCAGCGCTGGCGTACGGTACGGCAGTAGCGGATATTGTCCTGGAAAAGTGCCAAACTGTCAAAAATTCTTACATTTGGATCTCCGAACACTTACAAATACGGCCAAGGAAAAAACAACTTGAATGGGTTTAAAACACAAACGACATATCCCCATTCATCGAGTCATGGGAAAATATTTATAAAAACTCATTTTACTGTACACTTAAGTCTAAACTCCGCTCGTTTCAGATTAAACGCTATGAATTTGGGAAAGTATACTAGGGTCTTTGTATCTTCTGTAAATGGAATAAAGAAACGTAGTTTAATTGTTTGTCTTGTGGTTTTACCTGCCTAATATTGCCACTTTTACTAGTCAACCGAGTCATAAATGTTTACAGGGTGCAGAACAACTTTTTAATTCTAACGTTTTATTTATCGGGGTCAGTTTTGAGCCTATATGATAAGCTTGTTGCTCATACCGCTTTTTATATGTAATGTGGTATATGTATCGGTCGCGTTAACTATTCGGCCACACGGCCAAACCTTTTAATTTTAACGTTGCTTATTTCGTGGACCTGTAGGGAGCCGTGCAGGTCGCTGCCTATTTCGCTAGATTGTTCCTTGTAGGCACCCAGGTAAGCCGGTTTACAACACCTGATGCGATCTGCGATTCCCTACGCGCTATCTCGACTCTCGGAGGTGCGCTAATTAATTGAGGTTTTCTGCGTAAATGTCTCTTTGACTGATCTCCTGTAGTTCGCCGATAAACGCCTCAGTAGTTTTATAACATCAATTGTATTAAGCAATTGAGGCGATTAACTTGGTACCAATTGCGAGTTAAATCGTTAGATGTTTAAACGATATAGATTCCAGATAAAACTTTCAGTATAGACACATACAAGATGTTACTTAATGCGTTAGCACTCTTTCTCTCTTTTCTTTTTAAGCAAAAGTAAAATAAACTTATATAGGCAAAGTACGACAGCTGTGCGGTTATAATCGTAAACCTAATAATGATATTTCAACACTAGAGAGTGTCAACCACGTGTTTATCCAACACTATTTGTAAAACACATATTGTATGCTATATATTTATGCTACAGGGTCCCTAACCACAATTTGTATTTTATACACCGAGTATGTAGTTTGTTTCTGCAAGCATAAACGCATGGGTCCCATAGTTAACCAACCAAACTTATTTTTCTATTCTATCCCTATCCTATAACAAGTATAATTTCCTATTTAAACTTTAACAGAATGAATGATATCTAAATTGTTTACAGAAAAGCACCAAAATCAATTTATAACTTGTTCGTGATTTTTATTTACAACGGCAAAAATGTATTAGTTTGTTTATTACATTTTGGCAATGTTTGACGCATCACCAACACTACTTGCAGTTGACCTTCTCTTGGTCGACCCTGGTTGAAATGAACCACCAGAATCCTGCGATTTCACTGGCGACAATGCGTCAACGGTTTCTTTTAATTGTTGGGAGCTTGTTCTTTCTTTTCTTATTGCTGAATTCACCTCCAGCACCATATTCTCCATTGATCGACCAAGACTGTCGAGAGCCAATATTGCGTCCTCATACGATTTAATATCACGCACGAATTGCGCTCTGTACGCTCTCCCCTCGAACGCGGCCAGGTCACTTTCAAACTGCTTGAAAAACTTTTGAATTTCCATGATAATTATTGGATTAATTAATTTTGTTTCCTACGTTTCTGTAACAAAAGGTCGAGTTATATAACATAATATATGTATAAATATAGTCAGTAAATAACTAACATATCATTACAGCTAACAGAAAAAAATCAATAATGCTAACAGAAATTTTATTACCTTCCTAATATTTTTTTCTACTTTGCGATTTTAGTGTACAACAATTTAGACAAATCAGCTATTCTGTTGTATTCACAACTGTATTATATATGCAAAGACGCGTAGCAGGTTACACGCGCAGCCTTAGTCAGTCTATGCAGGACAAGTCGAGGTGTCATCATATTGTCCTAGAACAGAATAAAAAACAAAACATTACACTTTTGCCTAGGTGGTTATTGTGCAAAAAACTATTAATGTCGTTTGACCCCATGGAAATACCGTGTTATTTTAAACAAAAGTGTATCAGTGCGTTGTGCGTCAGAATAAAACCTAATTATTAATTATAATCAGATGCGCAGCTCTTAGCAGGTTACACGTGCAGGTAACCACCCAAAACTCACCACGAGGAGGTGGCTGGCGTCGAGTTTCACACACACACATGCACATGCAGCAAATGGACGACAAACAATAAAAAAATAACATATATTATTTCAACGTTGAAGTAAAAAACTTTAAACCTGGAAAAAAGTTAACATATTATAATAATGTATTAA
The DNA here is from genome assembly GCA_000149265.1 of Ciona savignyi. Lineage (NCBI taxonomy): Eukaryota > Metazoa > Chordata > Ascidiacea > Phlebobranchia > Cionidae > Ciona > Ciona savignyi. The sequence goes on along the minus strand of CH001841.1, from coordinate 2,133,652 downwards.
ACCTTAAGAAAAAGTTAACATAAAGTGCGTCGCCTTTCAATCGAAAGGTTGCAGGTGCGAAACTGATCGCTAGCTAGTCGGTTGTGTCCTTGGGCGAGGCACTTTATGGACATTGCCTGAACCCAGGGGATTAATGGTTCTACCAAATTGACGGAACGTGTCTATCATATACAACACACTGCAATAGCTACGGTAACCCGATGATGGGCGCGAGGTGATCTGACGATTGCCCGTGTGTTAACCCCTTGGTTTTCCCATTCACGGGGATAAAGATGAATATCCTATCCTCCTATCCTATCCTATATTATAATAGTTTAAACCTGGAAAAAGTTAACGTATTATAATAGTATAAACCTGGAGAAAAAGTTAACATATTATAATAGTTTAAATCTGAAGAAAAAGTTAACATATTATAATAGTTTAAACCTGTAAAAAAAGAAACCTTATTATAATAGTTTAAACCTGGAGAAAAGGTTAACATATTATAATAGTTTAAACCTGAAGAAAAAGTTAACATATCATAATAGTTTAAATTTGGAGAAAAAGTAACCATATTATAATAGTTTCAACCTGGAGAAAAAGTTATTATATTATAATAGTTTAAACCTGGAGATAAAGTTAACATATTATAATAGTTTTAACCTGGAGAAAAAGTTAACATATTATAATAGTTTAAACCTGGGAGAAAAAGTTAACATATTATAATAGTTTAAACCTGGGAGAAAAAGTTAACATATTATAATAGTTTATACCTGGGAGAAAAAGTAACCATATTATAATAGTTTAAACCCGGAGAAAAAGCTACCATATTATAATAGTTTAAACCTGTAGAAAAGTAACCATATTATAATAGTTTAAACCTGGAGAAAAAAGTAACCATATTATAATAGTTTAAACCTGTAGAAAAAGTAATTATATTATAATAGTCTAAACCTGGAGAAAAGTTAACATATTATAATAGTTTAAACCTGGAAAGGGCTGTTAAAGTGTTAACATATTAGAATATTTTGGAATATGTAGAATAATATTTACATATAACAGGTTGGAACATTTGGAATGATATTTACATATAATAGGTTGGAACTTGTGTAATGATATATACATATAATAGGTTGGAACTTGTGGAATGATATTTACAAATAATAGGTTGGAACTTGTGGAATGATATTTACATATAATAGGTTGGAACTTGTGGAATGATATATACATATAATATAGGTTGGAACATTCGAAATGATATTTACAAATAATAGGTTGAAACTTGTGGAATGTTATTTACATATTATAATAGATCGCAATAATAAAAGATCAGAAGGAGACTTATTCAAGAAAATGCTCTTTATCAGAATTTGCTTAGTACTCATAAACACATACAAACCAATGATCACCGATTACTTCGTTTTCTAATCTATGCTGTGCGGTTGTATTAACAACCGCAATACAAAGGTTACCCGATGGATTCAATCTTGCTGCAGTTGCCCTTCTAACGAAAGTATCTGTGAATAGGTTGATGGGTTGTGGAGCATCCAGCCATGGTGTTCCAATTCCTTCCCCATCCACCTCATCGATAATGCGCAAAACTTCATCATCCGCCAGGAACCGACTACAATCTGAATAAGTACCAAGAATTTGGTTATAAGACTGAATAATAGCATATATGACTGGTGGCCAAATAATGGGAACTAAGTCTCCTTCAAACCAATTTCCATTACGATTATCATTGCACCATAATGCTGCACGTGCAGCAATATAGCCACATGATACGGCCGGCTGAACATTAGGGTGAATATGGGAATTTACACGAAACCCTAAATCCTCCATAGTTGTTTTAAGACGGAACACATTTTTGTTGCCACCCCACAAATCAACGATCCTAGCTCGTAGCCTCTGTGGTCTCATGTCAGACACACGTGACAGGATAGTATTCCTCCGGGAGTGCTTCCTGCTGATATTCGATACATTCTCCATCACATCGGATGACGGAACTTTGGAGGAAGCTACATCCGGAAGAATTGTCACAGGAGCCGTAATTTGAGCTAAAAACATTTTAAGATTAAAGATCTATAGCACAAATATATTATACGCCACTAAAAAAGAAGAAGTATTAAAGTTTAAAACCAAAGACTGATAAGTAGGCCTTATGCAAAAAATTAACGGTATTAATTTTACACACACACATATATATACCCACAATATGATTTATAAATTAAGCAAGATCATGTAGAAATAAAATGTACTCACCACCAATAAGAGAAGCCTGATTATTTGCTAAGTTGTGACTTATGGGGTTCTCTTTTATATCTGCAAAGGAGGTAGAGCATTTATCTGATAAGCATATTGACAAGCATACCGGGTTATGGTATGAATAAAAGGTTGTCAGTGTGGCGCAGTGAAGGTTATTTATATTAATGGAATACATGTGATCCAGAAGCGTTCCACCATCTGTTGTTGGGGTTGTTACGTGTTGGTCAAAACCCGCGTTTTTTAATACCATATAAATTGGTTGTTTTTTTTCTTCAAATAAATTTTCATTAAAATCTCCAGTAATAATAATTTTGTTCGTTTCAAATTTTTGGGATAAAAATGTCAGGCGACTCGGTAATTCTAAGATGTTTTTTGTTGGCTGTTTAATGCTCGGTGGGCAGTACACTAGGCAGATTACAATGTTTGGCGACACCAAACGAACGCACAGCAACTCGACATCGGTTTGGTCCGTAAACAAAAGTTCAGATCTGAAATAGGAATTTATGTATATTATTAAGCCACCACCTCTACTTTGTAGACGAGGGGAGCAATGGATATTGAACCCCGGCATCTCGTAAATTTTGGGATCCTTTATCCATGTTTCAGAAAGGCAAACTACTTGTGCCTGTTTTACCCAAGCCAATTTTTTTAAAGAGAGGTGGTGCTTTTGTAGACTTTGTGTATTGTGGTGCACTATGTGCAGATGATCTTCCGGTAAATTATCCAATAAATTGAAAATATTGGCCCTTCTCATTCCTTTGAGTGCTGTGCTCGTTTCGTCTGCCGTATAGATATTTTCCGGTTTGAAACTGTGTAAATAAAGTCCGTTAATTGAGGTCACGCGACTAAGTGCAACATAACCCATTCCCCGAGTAAAAAAATTGTCCATGTTTACAATAATATTTTGAACGGTACCGCCTTGAATTTTGTGCACCGTGCATGCCCAGGAAAGCCGGAGTGGATATTGGTGCCTGACGTATGTTCTTGTGCCTCGTTTTATTTTATGGCTGCTTTGAGGTTGAATCAAAACAGCTTCGGGTGGGTAATTTCCTTTTGGTTGGCTTCGTTTTCTATTTGCGCCTATTAATGAGTTATCAAAAATTATTGCAATGTAATCTGGCAAGTCATATTGATTGATACCGTCAATAATGTTACAAACAGTACCAACCACACCATTTGCAAGCCCATCTGCCACATCGATGTTTGAAATCACCATCACTCTTGCTCCAACAGATAACTCTATAATGGATGGTAAATTTGGATTATCTTTTTTACTATAAGTTACCGGGGTTTTACTACGAAAATGTTGGCCCTTGTTAGTTTTAATAATGTCAACCGCGGTTAAAGTCACAATTTTTTTCTTTAAACCAATTAGCATTTTTTTATTGTGCTTGTCAACTTTGGAATTGGTACCAAATATATGTAGGCAATCTTTTGGATAATTGGGATGAAAATCGACCAATCGTTTCTGCAGTTCTCCTTTGTCTGAAAAAGATAAAGGTTTTGTTTTGGTTGCCACTCGGGCTCGGTTGAGCAACTGAGCAAACGATTGGTCCTCCTTTTGACGCATAATTTGATTAAGTTCATAAATTTCAAATTTTGACCAAATGTCCAAAATTGAGGTTTCTGTTGGTTTCAGAAGTGATGTTCCACATACAGGAGGGATTTGATGAAAATCACCGACGGCTAAAATGGAAATATTACCAAAAATTGTGTTTGGGTTGGATGGCCTTAGAATTTGGTTAAGACGTTGACTGATATACAACATTAAAGTTGTATCAACCATCGAAACCTCATCTATAACCATTACTTTTAGTGAAGACAGGGTACAGCGCAATGTTGTAAGTTTTTCCTCAGAAAGTGGAACATAGAACTTTTTGGGATTTATTATACCCAATGCCGAATGGATAGTTGATCCTCCGATGTTAAATGCAGCTGTACCTGTAAACGCTGTTAAAAGAATGGTTATATCATCCGGTGAATTGGTTAGGTCCGAAAATATATGGGAGGCCTCATGTTTGATGCTTTTAATCAACAAACTTTTCCCCGTACCAGCACCACCGGTAACAAACAGGTGAAATGGGGCAGTGCTATTACCCTGTTTTACATTAAAGCACCATTTTCGAATGTAATTAAACACAACCTGCTGCTGTGTGTTCAGATTTTGCTTCATTTTATAAGCATCGTCTGAAGAGAGCCGTGACTTAGACGGCTCCAGCTGGTATTCCATACCATGCTGTGTTTTATCTCGCAGCTTACCATCTACCCAACCCCAGTTTCAAAAATGGATTCCACTGGTTCGAGAGGTTCTATACCTCCCTCCCTTCCAACCCTTCATCTGTAGCATATCGTATACAAATATTAGATTATATTATTCCATGTTAAAAATATTTTTATGTTTTAAACGTCGCTTTTTGTGTTTGATGTTTTTCTCACGTGTTTTATTATTTTTTACGTAATTATCACCTTGTACGGCCCTTTGTACTTTATTTGGTTTAAATCATTAACATAGTTTCTCCACCTAATTCCCCACAGTTAGTCAAACGTGCAGATGTGAAACGTCTCGCACGTAAACTTATCGCACCTTTTAAATTCCCTATATAATCTGGAAATTTGAATAGTATAATATAACCTACCTCAACCTAAGTAACTTGCGCCAGACTATATAATTCGCATTTAGAATAAGTAACCTGCATCACAAGTATTTAAAGACGTAAAATACAATTATACTGAACAAGGAATCAGATTTTGGAATTGAGAAGAGATTAAGCAACGAAGAGATATTGGTCACTATAATTATTAGTGTGCGTTCTGTGGAGAATAGACTTTCCGCTGCGCAGCTCGCGAGAGACCGTTAGGCAGCCAGCCTAAACAAGCTCAGCTAACGCCTCGGTCAGTTAAACTACACAAAGTAAGCGCGAGCCCATATTGGCGACTTCCGTAAAGTGAACTCGAACACGCAACCTGTCTAGAAGAAATTTTGAGGTCTGAAGTTTTATCGAAGCTGAAGATTTACAGAGATAAGAGTCCGAAGCAAGAAGAGAACAAAAGAAGTTGTGTCAGCTGTAAGAACAAAAGACGCTATCGTTAAAAGCGGATATCAATCTTTCACTACGAACTTTCTCCGAATTTTCGACATATAAGATTTGCTGAACGAGTATTCATCGCATCGACGCCTTTGAAGATAGAACTAGGAGCCTGACGAGCTACATCGAGAGTATCGTATTATTTAACTATTTTACTATCGTAGTTATATTTTCTTATATTTTTATTTTTTTAAAAACGACTAAGTATTTTCAAGGTAGTCTTAATTTTTATAATATTGAATTTTTTTGGCATTCTAAATCAGGATTTTTGGGCCCCAATATTAATAAGCAGTCATGCGCAGATTCGGATGTTCATTCGCTAGACCTAACACCACACCACAAAGGCACCGGACGGAAGACCCATTTGCCAGTCCAGAGCTACACGAGCAAGCTATTCCTCAACATGAACAGGTCAGTGATGTTTTTAATTGTGCTCCGGGATTTCCGGGTTATTCGCACGTGAACGCTCCGCCCACCACCATTTTGCGCGAAACCGATAGTCGCAATCCCTTGCTAGAACATATTCCAATGACCACAGAATTGCCCCCGACTGCTAATTTTGACCAGAATATGGCCTCCACCCCACATGTCTGCTATATTAAGGCTACGAAAAAGACCGTTGAGTTGCCGCCTTTTACGGAGAAATCTCCCGAACATTGGTTTGCTAGAGCGGAATTAATTTTTTCAAATAACAATGTCCTTTCCGAAGCCGGTAAATACGAGTCCGTACTAATGGCATTAAACGAGTCGCAATTTTCTCGTGTGGTCGATTGCACCGATGCCTTAGCCGATCTTCCTTTTATATCACTTAAGAATGCACTTTTAAAGCGATATGGTCGTAGTGAGAATGAAAAGATCGAGACTTTGCTTGAAACGACTGAGCTTGGTGAAAATTCGCCTAGTGATTTTGTGGCTAGAATGAAATCACTGCTCGGATTGAATAGAAATCAGGATTCGTGGATTTTGTTTATGCGTAATAGACTTTTAAAATGCCTCCCTCCAGATGTCTCTATGGTGCTCAAAGCGTTGTGCCATTTAAGCCTTGATGAATTGGCTTCTAGGGCCGACTCAATGATAATAGGGCACAAGCCTGTGTTGTCGGAAAGTTACTTACACCAACGCAAACAGGCGCTCATTAACGAATCCTTAGAACGTCGCTTAGAATCTATTACGAGTTCATTGCAACAGTTAACGGCGCGTTCTCGTCCGGTGTATGACCAACGGACGGACAATTACGATAGACGTCCGACCGATTTTGTCTCCCGTGAATCTCCTCCTTTACGGCGCCGGGACAGTTTCCGTGGGGATCGCCGCCCAGGAACTCCTCGTAATTACAATCGTAGTCCGCGTAGGTTTTGTTATTTTCACAACCGATTTGGAAGAAACGCTGAGCGATGTGTCCAGCCCTGTAATTGGAATGCATTCAATACTACTGCTCCAAAAAACTAATTACGCACTCGTTGTCGATGCCAGCGAATCACAAACGAGTGCGTTTTGTGGGTTCCAGTTTTAATTGCTCAAATCCTAATTTGTTCTTTGTGTCTGACCGAATTCACGGCCTGTCGTTTTTAGTCGATACCGGTTCCCAAATTTCGTGTATCACACCGGGTGTCGCCGGTAGATCAGTCGGTAGTTCAACTTTAGGGCTTCGTGCTTTAAATGGATCGCGAATCGAAACCTTCGGGGAACAACTTTTAACTATATCGTTGCATAACATGGGTCCTTTTCGCTGGAGGTTCTGTGTGGCAAATGTTAGATATCCCATCCTAGGCAGCGATTTTCTTGCTCGTTTTGGAATTGCTGTAGACGTGCGTAATCGTCGTATTTTTCGAGTGCCTACGACTAGGAACTTATACCGTCCCAACCCCAAAAATGCACGCTGGTCCCCAGGCAATCGTTTCCGTCGTTCCATGCCATACCGTCCTGTTTCTTCTCGAAATCAGCCTAATTATCGCGCCCCGGTTCCCCGTATTAGCTCTAAGACTGTAGAATCGAGAGTGCCTGCTCGTCCTAAGGTTATGGCAGCAGATGTCAAGGAGTTTACAGACGTATTTGACTTATTCCCGGAGGCATTTGATGAAAATAGGTTTCTTGAACCGGTTAAGCACGACGTCGTGCATGAGTTAGAAACCAATGGTTATCCTGTAAGATGTCGTGTCCGTCGCCTTGACCCCGTTAAACTGAGAGCGGCAAAGCAAGAGATCGCGAAACTTGTAGACAAAGGGATATTGCGTCGCTCAAATTCGGCTTACGCCAGTCCGTTGCACCTGGTTAAGAAAGATTCTGGGTTTCGTGTGACGGTTGATTACAGAATGTTAAATTTGATTACTGTGCCTTCTCGATATCCAATTCCACTCTTGGCCGATATGACTTCTAATTTAAGTGGTGCCACCATTTTTAGTAAAATAGACTTGAAGTCCGGTTATTTTCAAGTCCCTGTGAGACCGTCCGATGTCCATAAGACAGCGGTCATTACCCAATTCGGTTTGTTCGAGTTTACGCGCTTAAGTTTAGGTCTGCGGAATAGTGGTGCAACTTTCCAAATGTTAATGGATAAGGTGTTCTCCGATCTTCCCTTTCTGTTCGTGTATATCGACGATTTGATTGTCCACAGCATGAATAGGGAACAGCACGTTGAGCATCTGTTAACAGTATTTGAGCGTGTCAACAAATTTGGCTTAATTTTAAATAAAGAAAAATGTGTTTTTGGCGTTGATACTTTAGATTTTCTTGGCCACACTGTAAACAAGGAGGGTATTAAGCCTCCTGCATCCAAAGTCGCCGCTATTGTCGATTTCCCGCCTCCTGTTGACGTTCGGGGTTTAAGAGGGTTTTATTGGAGCTTGTAATTTTTACTCGAAGTTCGTTAAGCACTACGCCACGACAATGGCTCCATTAAATGCGATGATATCGCCCAAGCTTAGAAGGCGCGAACCAATAGTTTGGAACGACGCGGCGGTCGCTGCTTTTACAAAAATCAAGAAGGTGATAGCTTACGATGTAACGCTTACTTTCCCAATAGCGGATGCCGAGACTCGATTAGTAACTGACGCTAGTACAGTTGCTGTTGCCAGTGTCCTCGAACAGAAAGTGAATGGTAGTTGGGCACCCCTGTCGTATTTTTCAAGAACTCTGACACCCCCAGAGCGGAAATACAGCGCATTTGACTTGGAACTGTTAGCGGTCTACAATTCGTTGAAACATTTTCGGTATTATCTAGAATCTCGCTGTTTTACCATATTTACTGATCATAAGCCCCTGGTGTCTGCTTTGTCTAAACGCGTCGAGCTCGCCACACCTAGGCAAAGTCGTCACTTAAGTTTTGTGTCCGAATTTAATTGCACAATCGAGCACTTAAGTGGATCGGACAACACCGTTGCTGATTTCTTATCGCGTCCCAATGTTAATGCAGTGTACATAGATAACTCTGGAATTGACTATGTGTCTATGGCCGCTGCTCAGAGTACTGATGAGTCGATTCGCCGTCTGCGCGACTCTCCAGACACCGATTTGATTTTAGAATCTCGACTGCTTCCAGAGTATGGTGTTTATTTATGGGGCGACGTATCATTGGGTTCTTTTCGTCCAGTTATACCTGATGGTTTTAGACGGACGGTGTTTAATCAGTTCCATTCTCTAGCTCATCCTGGTGTGAGGGGTTCACAAAAGTTAATAAGAAAACGCTTTGTTTGGCAAGGAATGAATGCGGATGTTCGCGATTTCACGAAGGCGTGCTTGTCTTGCCAACAGTCAAAAGTTGGACGACACACGTTTTCTAAAATTGATACCATTCCCGTTCCTTCTACCCGATTTCACTCTGTTCACGTGGACATTGCTGGGCCTTTACCTGCGTGTGACGGGTATAAATACGTGCTTCTTGCGATCGATCGTTTCACGCGTTATCCCGTTGTTGTGCCTTTAACTAACATCACAGCCGAGACTGTGGTCGATGCGTTCTGTCTGCACTACGTCGCGAATTTTGGCTGTCCATCGCAAATTACGTCTGATCGGGGTTCACAATTTACCTCATCGTTATGGCACGATATGGCTAAGTTTCTGGGTAGCAAGGTTATACACTGCACCGCTTATCATCCACAATCTAACGGTATTGCGGAGAGGTTTTTCAGGACCTTTAAGGCCTCAATTATGGCCAAAGACAATGGTCGTGGATGGTTGGATAATTTGCCATGGGTTTTACTAGGGTTGCGGGCTGCTTATAAGCAAGACATGAAGTGTTCAAGTGCAGAGCTTGTTTACGGAAGCGCTCTGAGGTTACCTGGTCAATTTTTTGATTCACCAGATTTTCCTGTGGACCACAGTGCGTTTTTACAACGGCTTTATGAGCATATGTCGACTTTGCGCCCTACCTTGCCCCGGAGACCAGGTAATACAGTCGAACACATTGATCCGCGACTGCGAACGTGCTCTCATGTTTTTATTAGGGTAGACGCAGTTAAACGTTCCCTTCAGCGCCCCTATCAAGGCCCATTTCGTGTATTAAGCCGCGAACGAAAGTATTTCAAAATTGATTTTGGAAATGTCGAAACCACTGTCTCAATCGACCGACTTAAGCCTGCTAGCACCCTATTAGATGTAACAGAAACATTAGAAAGTGTATGTCCAAACACGCCTAATGACCCTTGCGATTTAACCGTTGCTGGTGAAAACGACATCACCAGAATAGCAGTTGATCTGGACAATTCGGTCCAACAGACTACCTCAACTGTAAGGCCAGAAATTGTTCAGCCCGTCAGACAAACCCGTTTTGGTAGAGTATTGCGTAGGCCAGCACGACTGTCGATTTATGAGACACACTTGTAGAACAATGGTAATTCCGGGAACTAAACTGCGCGAAAAGGAAAGCGTCAGGTACAGTTTTCAACTGTACTGGTAATTTATTATAATGTTCGAATGCATCAATAAGATGCCGTAAACGCCAATAGCGATGCCAATATGCTACTAAGCTAGATAAGGCTAAATGACTACTTCACTATACCCGGTGGGCTTGGTGGGCTGACGTTTGTTTGCTAATGGCAAGGATACCGGTCGCGATTATCACATCACTGACGTTAAGAGGTTACGGCCAACTCACTCACGAGTAAGACCTATACACACTCACGCCGACACGCACCCACAGACAGAATGATGTTCGATTATGCTGTTTGATTGTTTGTTTTTTTTTGCCGCCCAAATTTTCTGTTTTAGTTTTGCAGGTTCGATCTACCATCACGTGTCTGGAATTATGTCACCAAAGTGTTAAATGAACGTCCGATATGCTCAACGAGATATTAATTTTATATGATCAAATTTAACAAAATGTGGAAAATATGAGATGTTGTAGCATATCGTATACAAATATTAGATTATATTATTCCATGTTAAAAATATTTTTATGTTTTAAACGTCGCTTTTTGTGTTTGATGTTTTTCTCACGTGTTTTATTATTTTTTACGTAATTATCACCTTGTACGGCCCTTTGTACTTTATTTGGTTTAAATCATTAACATAGTTTCTCCACCTAATTCCCCACAGTTAGTCAAACGTGCAGATGTGAAACGTCTCGCACGTAAACTTATCGCACCTTTTAAATTCCCTATATAATCTGGAAATTTGAATAGTATAATATAACCTACCTCAACCTAAGTAACTTGCGCCAGACTATATAATTCGCATTTAGAATAAGTAACCTGCATCACAAGTATTTAAAGACGTAAAATACAATTATACTGAACAAGGAATCAGATTTTGGAATTGAGAAGAGATTAAGCAACGAAGAGATATTGGTCACTATAATTATTAGTGTGCGTTCTGTGGAGAATAGACTTTCCGCTGCGCAGCTCGCGAGAGACCGTTAGGCAGCCAGCCTAAACAAGCTCAGCTAACGCCTCGGTCAGTTAAACTACACAAAGTAAGCGCGAGCCCATACATCTTCCTCCTCCTGTCGCGTTTGCTCTGTGGAAGGAGCAATCTGGGACCAAGCATCCTGCAACTGCTCAGCATCGTGTGGGAGCTCATCCCAGATGTCCTCGGCGTTTGCCAACCTGTTAAATTTTGCCATTTCAATGGCAACCACCTTATTAATAGGTGATTCCTCCCCATTGATGATCACCACACCAGTGTCAAAGTATTCTTCGTACGTGGTGTAGCCGGAGGGTAAGCTTAGTCCCTGGTGGGGTAGATAGAGTTGGAGTAAGTTAAAATAATATTTTTCAGGATATTTATCCTGACGAAATTTCGGAAATCGAATAATTGCCTGATTAAGGCGTCTTTGAATTGCCCCCATGTTATTATGGAGTGGAATATGGCGGCTGTTATTTGTGCGATCCTCTTCAGCTTCATCGTCAACTTCTGTCTTCGAGCGCTGGCTTTTTGGTACATATTTGTACCAGGATGCAAAGCTAGCCAGGCTCATAAACCTGAAATGACAACTAAAAGGTCGATTACAATATCTGTCCACAATGTTGGTCATCCAAATCTGGGTGTCGTCCTCTGCGTGGTTCGCGAGCCTGCTTAGAGGGAGACTCATCCTGACACAATCAGGATCAGTAGGAACGAAAACAACGCTTCGCGAGCTCTCCTTCATTTTTAACCCAATGGAACGGTAAACCGCTTCCATAATGCTCACCTCTCGGTGGGTTAAATATTTATTTCCTCAGGAGGCGCAATTCTGTGAGGGCATCAACGTTGCCCTCATGTGCCTCTTTAAGTGCCTGTTTAATTAAGTTGCCAAATTCCCGTTCTCCTTTTGTAATGTACGATACTATGTACATTATGCAGCTATATGCATCCAGGATATACTGTATATCCATGTTTGCATCCCAAGATCGTAAGAGGTCCGGGTTATAGGCATTCACCCAGCATTCGCTACGGTCACGACCTAATATTACTGACCTTCTGGTAGAAAGCATGTCATGAGCTTCTACGTAATCGTTAAACGAGATGTTTGCCTTCTGAAGAATGTCAACCGCTTTATCCACGTCACAATCCTTGTCGTTAATTATGTCCATGACCGCTTGTAACACGGCCATTGCTGTGTCGCGTTTTTCCTTCGTCTTTTTTTCTTTATCCAGTGGTTCCGAAATAAATGTTTCGGAACTAATCGGACGTGGAAAGTTGAATTTGTTGTTATATAAAAGTATTTAAGTTTAGTTTTCCGTGTTAGCCTATACAAGTTAACATTATTATAACATAATGCTCAACTCATAAACATTTCTATATATTTAAAAACAACCGAAAAATATATTTGTAGGACGTAGTCTTTCAACGGGTAAATTTCTTTTTTGTATTATTTTTTAATATATGGCATTGTGAAAGGCAAAGCTGAAAACTGCTAAACAATTATGAGCGTTTAAGTCATATTTAGTACCACATACGTCTTTTATAAATAACTGCAAAACGACGTAAAGGTATTTTTCATTTCAAGTACTTTGAATATGCATATTTAAATGTATACAATATGTAAAACACATCACATTAGCATACCTGCAAATTTTACCACCTTTTCTACAGGAACTTGAGTGTTTTTGACTGTGGGTTTGCAATTTACTTACCTTTTCGTGAAGTTCCGGATCCACGTTTTTATCAGGAATTTTACAACTGATGTACCTATACACCGTGTGATGTTAATAACATGCCCTTTTAATTAAAATTTGTAAATGGGTGTTCTTATCCGAATTAGTTTTAATTTTAAAATTATGTAATGATCTATAATTTCACTTCTACAATTTTCAACCGCTGTTTATATTCCGCTATTTAATAATATATAACAAAAAACTCTACAAATCAGTTTTCATTCGAATCAAAGTAGAAGATTTATCATTTACAATATTAAACATAACTACTGCACAATATTAAGAAGTTACTAAAAAAAGTTTAAAATAAGTATTCAGATTAAAACTTGTTACCTATCAATAAAGTCAAACACTTCTCCATCGGGACTGATTTTATAGAGCGGGGCGTCTTTAACCCAAAACAACGCGTGAATATGGGGCCAACCTGCAAAATTAACAGAAATTAAAACATGCATGGCGACATTTATAAATTTTATTTTAGAATTATTCTTACCTCGCATTTGGAATTCAGTTCGAAAAAAAAAGTCCACGATGTGTCCAATAGGTTTTGACTCTGATCTTAAAATATCATTTAGAAAATGATGCACCCTCTGGTCAAACATTCTTGCAGCAGTGACCGGATTGCTTGCAATTAAATTGCAGTAGGTGTCCCAGTTAAGCTCCGGTACTGGTACACCTTGTTGAGCGCAAATTGCCTCCACAATTTCAGGCCATCTTCTATCTGCTGCGGAAAAACTACAAAACCAAGTTGGCTTACCTAGCTGCCGAAGCATGGCGAACAGATCCCTCAAAGTCTTTTCCCAGTATGGTGGACTTCCACGAATCGAATGGAGAGATCTGTATGCTTCGTCTTTTCTTAGCAGTTTTTCAACTGATTCGTCACTTACCAACATTCTCTTGGTAATCGTTGTTCCGTCCGATGTTCTGCTGGTATTTTTCCTCATGGCGATGGTTAGGGACGAAGCAACTGTTGTTACTTCGTTGATAAATTGACCCCAAAAAACATATTCAGGGCACGCTGCAAACCTGTTATCATAACTTAAAAGCCTAGAGTTTAAATATCGATTAAAACTTACTTTTTGATGTCGTTTACCTACGAAAGTGTTTTCTGCATTGGGAAATAATGAAGGAAAACAACTTGCTTCTGATGCCATTGCCTTTGTTGGTTTATTACCTTCACCGGGTGCCAAACAAAGAATCTTATCTTCTGTGTCCAAGAGATGTTGGGCCGGGTCCGCCGGTTGAAGGCACGAAACAAGGGGTGTTGTTGTTTGACTTACCTCAATATCTTGTTTACTTAGTGTTGTATGTGTATTTTCGTCTTGTTGCTCTGCTTTCGCTATAATATATTTGTATTAAAATGGTATTGTGAATAAGAAATACGCTTTATTCGAAATAGTTAACTCACCACCGCTGTTATCCTCATCGTCCTTAAAAATTTCATCCAGCAGCTCTTGGTCGAAGTCTAATAAACATGATGACATGTTGGTAAACTTATATTTCCTACTTTATACATAGCAGCTAGTGTAAAACACGAAAATCTTACCTTGATTTTCATTTACAGTGTAATGTAGATGGTCGTTTTCGGCTTCATTAATATGATGAATATCAATATCTAAAATGGATTAATGTTATTAATGTTACAATGCGAGTACTCAAAAAAGTAGTGCACCCAACATACCTTTAAAAAGAGGATTGTTCTCTTTTAAAAATTCTAATGCCGAATTAACTTTGTTGGGGGTTATTACTTGATATAGATAATGGCCTTTGTACTCCAATTTACGTTTTAACTTTACTCTCATTAAAGTGTGAGATGCTGCTGATCGTGGAAGGATAGAAGTGGTTTTGCCAACATCCGCATTAACGCAGACCACCGACCCATGGATCCCTTTTTGCGCCCCACGTGGAAGAGAAACTATCTTCATAAAAGGGAGAGTTGGAGATATCAGGTGTCGCTCAAGAGTATTTAATTCCTTTAGGGAGGGTGTAATTTCTTCTAATTCTAAGCCGTTTTTCCAAGCTTGAGGGGGCATCTTTCCTTGCTTCATATACTTTATGCAGGTGTAGCATATCCATTGATGGCCATCAATATTAACATCCAATACATAAGCTTCAATATTTGGAGTATAATCGCTTTTGCAAAACTGCTTCACTTGTTTTGAAAAGAATTCCCGATAGCAGACACAGCATGCATATTTAGGAAGCAGTTTGCAATGAGCTCGAAATACCTCAATGCATTTTGATATATCTTTCTTTTCTTTTTTCTTTATTGATTGACGAGTTCTAACTTTCTTTACAAATGTTGACTTAAATTCCTCATCAGTGTGGTATAACTTTTTAATGCGTTTGGCGGATTGAGCAGACACATTTTTCCGAAATTCAGCATCTTGATAATATTTCTTCTTTATGATGCGCCCATGGCTGCTTTCTTTATTTCTCTCAATTCGGCGTCTTCGTAACGTATTTTTGATGTCCTCTTTGAAGTCTCTTTTAAAGCAGTTTTAAACTTGGGGTCACTGTCATACTTTCTCTTCATATGACTAGAAGACCTTTGTTTCACTTTTTCTTTAATTTTGTCATCCCCGTGGTAGCTGTCCAAAACTCTTTTCTTTACTCTTTTCTTTACATCTTCTACTTGGTGGTAACTTTTTAAAACCCGTTGTTTAGTGGCAATCTTATATTGGTCGTCTTTATTGTATTTCTGTCTTCGGTTAAAATTGTGACATTTTTGATTTATAGCATACCATTTTTGAAACCGCTGATTACTGATTCCAACAACCGTTGAAACGGGTTGTGCTGACTTTACCTGCAATTTTTAGTATTAATTTATTCACATACCATCACTGTAATTTGGTTTCCATTTTTCAAAGTTTGTAAAAATCGACCTAAATGCAATCAAATTTATATTTATTATTAACAGTTAAATAGTAATAAAAATTGGTATACAGCTTAAATTTGAAAATTGCTTACCACAGAAGCCTCTAAAATTTCAGCCTTAGTCAATCTATGCAGGACAAGTCGAGGTGTCATCAGATTGTCCTAGAAATAAAAAATAAAAAACAAAACATTATTTATTAGGCACACATATTTACAGGCTGTTTAAATTGTAAAAGAAGCCACAGTATATTTAAAAAAAAATCATTTAAATTAAGAAAGGCTATGTGTCGTTATAGAATGAATGAAGTAAAAGTGTAAAAGGACTTCAGTCAATATTTTGCTTGTTCATTAAGAAATATTTACAGCATTGTTAAATTTTACCAAATTATAAACTTTAAAGTACTGGTGGGTTTTGTATTTACGATGTAAAGTTACTATTTTAAACGCTTTCCGTTACGGACGAAAATTTTCGGTGGGAAATATCCAAATTTGATACACTAGTATCTCGGGTCAATTCCGCTAATTTTCTGCAAAATTTAAAGAGTACATAGTTGCAATGTCTACGGTTAATGTTCACATATATATAAAGATCAGGCAATTTTTTAAAACCAGATTTATCGACTTACCGCAACACTGTGTATCGGTGCAGTTTTGCATTCTCCTTTTAATTTTACCGATGTTGAAGTTTCCTGTTTACGTGATTAGTGGAATTAATTAAACATGACATACCGATTTAAAGAGTAACTGTATTATACCTCCAGTAATTTAGCAGTAAGATTTTTTGATAACGAAAATAAACAAAATTGCATATGGGCTATCAATACAGCATACTGCAATAGGTGATAACTCTACACTTAACACTAAAAATAATGATTCTAATACCCACAAACAGAATAGTATATTCGTGTATTATCTAGGTAATTTGAAAAATGCAGAAAGCAGTCGGACGGAAAATCGTAAAATTACTTTCCGTCCACCGCGGGGTTACCTAAACTATTGCAATGTGTTGTAGCTACATGGATGTCAGGTGCTTTACCTACATATATAACTGAATATGCCAGTTTCTAGGTTTGAACTTGAAGCCTTTGCCTAAAAAGCAACCTTTTGTTCAAAACTAAGCTGTGTAGTTAAAATAATCACATAGAAAGCATAACTCTCGGCGAATACTGTATGTCCTTGCCGAAACTTTTGATAGGTTATTGCGCTACCTTTTAGAAGTACGCTTATTTAATCAAAGCCGCTCGCCGACTGCGGTTGTCTTTGAGCAAAGCACCTAGTGGACTAAAACTGAAACACTTAACTATACATCACAGCACACTCCAATGGCTCGTGTACTCAAACGGATGGTTGTTTAGACCATTTTATTTTTTAGTTGCGTCAAACAGGTTAGAGGCATGTCCGGACGTCAGATCATTGGGTAGAACAGACTGTCGAATTAGGTTCAGACGTTCACTAATCCTAATTGACATGTTAAATAGTTAACTTTACTTTGTTCTTGCAAACACTACTGTACTTATTTTTTATAAATTAATGGATAAAAATTTACCTTCATCATCTTGTAAGCTCGATTTTTTCGCATTTCTGTTTTCTTTCTGTTCCTGGTCACTCGACCAGTTAACGTTTTCTTAACCATGGTTAAAAAATATGATCAATAAATTGAAACACGTAAATAAAACTGTAGTTTATATTAAGTATAAAAAACAGCAGACCTGCGATACAACGTTTGCAGTTTAAATAGCCTATACACCCTTTTTTTCTTCATTTAGGTCAATCAATTGTTTTATCTGTTCCTCGTGCCCGTAAACGACTATTTGACACATAATAGATTTTAATCGACATACTGTATCAAGTCTGTAGCCAGCCGAAAGACTTCCCGTCGAGTTAATAAAGTGCCGTTGAAAGATTCACCCCTTTTATCAAGGGGTTTTATTAGACATGATAACGTGCGATTGAAGTTAGCTCGAAACACTTCCTGCTTATTTTAATAAAGGAGGCAACCAATGATTCTCTTTGTCTTTCTAATGCAAACTGACCTCACAAAAAGGGATGTCATTTGAATCCTGCCACGGGTAGTCTTAGATTTGTTTCGCAATTTAAAATTGAAACTTGGATCTGCAACCTTATCTCAGAAGTCTCCAAATGTTTAATTAAAAGTTTTCAGCTGAAACCCCTGGCCGTACATCGGGAACTTTGTTAATAAAAAATTCAATTTCAGAAATCCTTCTTGGAAATTTTAGGGCGTGCCTGTTACAATCATAATTTAGTGACAGTATTAAGTTTCAACTGTTATATTTTGAACACCATAGGTCAACGGACGAACATTTCACCACCAATGTCTTAAATTAAAGCTTTTTTTTAAGCGCTGTAGTGAAATGAAGCTAAATTCCGAAAACAGCCCGATTTAGTTTTTCGTGGTTCAGGAAATTACTGGGTTTAGTAGATAAGTTTCCACTGGGTTTAATATATAAGTTTTTGTTTTTACATATGTGGTTTATGCTATATAACAATTCTTAAAGATTTAATCTGATATGTCGATTCCTTGTCTGATTTGACGATCTCCTTGTTGGAGGTCAGTACGATATGGCATGCCTGTCACAATCTTAATTCAGGAACATATCTTCGCTTTTAAGGGAATTACCCGAATAAAAGTTTTCATTCTTTTAATTGGCATAGACTCAGAGTTTTTAGAAAAAAATACTGGTTTTGGTTTTAACGTCACAGGGGAATCCCCCTAGATTTATTACCCAAAATTTTGGTTTCTGCATATATAGGCCATGTTGACTAACAAATAATAAAGTTTGATTGCGATTACGTGTTTCCTTCTTGTAGATGTCGGGTCGACATGGCATGCCTGTCGCAATCATGATTTGACAACAAAATCTTATTTTTTAGGGTATTTCCCTAGATATTTTTTTATTTCTTATAAGTGTTAAATCAGTTACTAATGCACTTACATTTTATCGAATCTGATTCCAATTAGAGCTACCGCTCAAGCGCTATGCGCAAAAGAGCTAAATTTTTAGAAAAAAAAACGTTTTGATTTATAACGTGCCAGGGGAATTACCCGGGATTTATCACCCAACATTTTGGTTTCTGCATATCCAGACCATGTTGTCAAAAAATAGCAAAGTCTCATTGCGATTTTATTATTCCTTCTGATAGATGTCGGGCGACATGACATGCCTGTCACAATCATGATTTGACAACAAAATCTTATTTTTTAGGGTATTTCCCTAGGTAATTTTTTTATTTCTTTTCAGTGTTAAATCAGTTACTAATGCACTTACATTTTGTCAAATCTGATTTAAATTGGAGCAATCGTTCAAGCGCTGTGCGCAAAAGAGCTATTTTTTTAGAAAAAAATACCGTTTTGGTTTTTAACGTGCCAGGGGAATTCCCCTGGATTCATCACCCCAAATTTTGTTTTTTGCATATCTAGATCATGTTGTCAAAAAAATAACAAAGTCTCATTGCGCATTTATTATTCCTTCTGATAGATGTCGGGGCGACATGGCATGCCTGTCACACTCATGATTTGACAACAAAATCTTAGATTTAGGGTATTTTCCTAGGTAATTTTTTTATTTCTTTTCAGTGTTAAATCAGCTACTAATGTACTTACATTTTATTAAATCTGATTCAAATTGAAGCTACCGTTTAAACGCTATGCGCAAAAGAGCTAATTTTTTAGAAAAAAATACCGTTTTGATTTTTAACGTGCCAGGGGAATTCCCCTGGATTCATCACCCAAAATTTTGTTTTTTTGCATATCTAGATCATGTTGTCAAAAAAATAACAAAGTCTCATTGCAATTGTATTACTCCTTCTGATAGATGTCGGGGCGACATGGCATGCCTGTCACAATCATGATTTGACAACAAAATTTTATTTTTTAGGGTATTTCCCTAGGTAATTTTTTTATTTTTTTTCAGTGTTAAATCAGTTACTAATGCACTTACATTTTGTCAAATTTGATTTAAATTGGAGCTATCGTTCAAACGCTATGCGCAAAAGAGCTATTTTTTAAGAAAAAAATACCGTTTTGGTTTTTAACCTGCCAGGGGAATTCCCCTGGATTCATCACCCAAATTTTTAGTTTGTGCATTTTTAGACCATGTGGTCTAACAAATTACCAAGTTTCGTTGCGAATCCATTACCCCTTTTGGTAGATGTTGGGTCCACAAACCATACCTGTCAAGCGTTTGACGAAAAAAAAAAAAAGAAAAAAAAAAACGGACAAAAACAATATGTGTCCCATTTTTCCAAATGGGACCCATAATAAACTGACGAAAGAGACTTATCCAATTTGACAATTACTTAGCTTTCAAAAGATAAAAAGTAATACAAATGGAATATTATTTTCTTCATTATAAATAGTATGTAATAAAGTTCCGAACAATGAAAAAGACTACTTTAAAAGATGTTGTCGGTCAGTGTGACCGTTGGTGGAAAATTTAAAATAAAACCCACAATACAGTTTTAAGTGCAACACGTTTTTGGCAGACATCGCCCAAACCTAGTCTATTATTGAGTTTTACCATAATTAAAGAAACATCTCCATCGCATACAACACGCTACAATAGCCCCGGTGACCCGACGGTAAGAGTGAGGTAATCTGAATAAAACGCTAACTTGCGTATTTGGAAGATAATCTTGCAATTGGTCGTGTGATACGCCACTTGTGTTTTTCATTTACGCGTATAAACATAAATATTCCACACAATCCTAATTCTTTGGAAGATCGCTTTATATCGGACCACTCACTATTAAACTCATTAGGTTGGTCCTCCATAGCCAAAGGCGACTGTTATTAAGAAACTGACAAGGCAGTTTTCAATAATTGTTTTTGGAAATTTCGTATTTATTTGTTGGGTGTTCGTGTTTCTTCATCATCGATTCAAGATATTTACACTGTTATCGGATTCCGACAAATGCCACTGATTCTGGTTTAAAAAGTATATCTGTTTATTTTGGTCTAGTTTAGTTTATTTTTTTGCTCCTTCGTTACAATAAAGAAGAATAAAACACTTTTTCAAACGGGATAAAACGGCGAAACTACAATAGTTAAAACACGCCAGTGACTAGACACATTGCAAGTTAGGGGAAAAAATTACGTGGCCGTTAAACCTTACATTAATAAAAATAAATTTCAAGAGAAAACAATTTAAATCAAAATTAACTAATTAAATTTAATGTTATTTAAGTCTCGAGTAAAAGTGAGTTTTTTGAAACTAAGTGGTTGCTGATTGACATTCGGTCGTTTTTTTCTTCTATACCATTTTCAGCCATAACGTTGGTTTAAAGCAGATATGGGCAACATTAGGCCCGCGGGCGGAGTCCGGCCATGAACGAATCATGACCGGTCCGCAAACTGTCCGGCCCTCCAAGACCTTTATTTTTCCACGTCTGGCCCGCCAACTAGAGAAGTTGCCCGCCCCTGGTTTAAAGCATTCCCAAAGACATAATTTAGCGCTTTGTCTCTGAAATGTTCTGCTAGGTAAGAAAAGAGCATTGTGTTAATCGTTTCCATCGGATTAACTGGTTCTCCATCGTTTTGTAGGGCGTTATAAACTTTAAAACATCACCCTGGTTCAAGCCACGTTTAATTCGGTACGACGACGATATGCTGTTATTTACAGACACTCAATCTTCTTATTTATATACAAAGTATTTACCGAAATTAATCAAAGCTATAGCGAATAGTATTAAATGTCTTTGCGCATTTAGGCAAACCAATTCTTCACCATTTTTTTCACTTAACGCAAATTAAATGAGCGTACGTACATGTTAATCTACCTAATAATTTATTTTTGAGTAAAACGGTGCCAAAAACGAGTAAAGCACAGCGAAATAAAAAGCTCAAATAAAACTTTCCAATATATCGAGATGGATACCCAAATTTACTCTAAAAAAAGCTGATAAACCTACCAACAATTTACCTTTGTGTGTACTCTTTCGTTTGAAGTGTGTGAATTTATTACGTTCTGGGACGAATAATAGCATTTACCTCCATCGCCAGCTTTTGTAGGCAAAATAAAATTTCTTCTTGTTATATTAGACACCAATGCAGCGCACGGCAGTAGAGTAATATTACGCAAAAACGTGTAGAAGCTGAAATTAAAAGATGAATTTCTACATACCAATCGCTGTACCAAAAGAAATGTTGAATTTTAGCATAAATACTCTGCAAATTGAGAAATTATGAAATAACACTTGAACGATGATACACATTTTTACACTTCAAAATAAAACTGGAATTTAAAGTCATTTTGAATCTGAAACTATAGTTGTGTACAATTGGTATGCTGTGTAATACATTGCGAGCAACTATAATAATTTATGAGTTGGCCCGATTCCGCAAACAGCTGCTAGGGAAACTGCTTGGATAAAAATGCTTTTGAACCAAGTGCGAATATCTAGCGTGACACAACATATCCCACTGCCGAACGTAAAGAGTATAGAATCGCACCTAAAGTACTTGGTGCAAAAATACAAAGTTTTTCACAATTTAACACTTGCAGCAATTTTTGCAAGCGAACGGGTTTCAGTTGTGATTTAACACTCGAGTTAACAGCTCCAAATTCGCGTATTGTAGACTGCATTATCAGCATATAAAGCGTTATAAGAACAGTGTACTTCTTGGTATTAATAAGATTACAACATGAGCGTTGCAGGCTGCGGTAGAATTGAGATACATTTGTCTAAAGCTTTGATGTCATTAGTTTTTACACGATTCTCAGAGAAAAGTTCTAACTAACATAGGTATCACAAAATTCGTGATTGTGCGCAAGTCCCAAGAGGATCTTATGCACTCACGTGATTAAAATCACGATTTGTGAGCTGGAATCACGAAGAGGCATCTTTTAGTACCACTGTTCGGGATTCCTATCACATACGAGTTGGAATTTCTTGATAACTATACAAAAATCTTTGCTAAAGCGTCGGCACCGGCGCTGGCTATGTATGTGGCGCTGGGGTGAAATGCAACCGAGTAAATCGATTCATCAAACTTTTTCCTATGCGAAGTGAGCTCTTGTATACAAGTCTTGCTGTCCAGGTTCCATAAACGGATCGAACAGTCATGGCCTAAAAAAAGGTTTTAAAAATATAAATAACTCATTGGTATTTGATTTATACCATTTTGCGGTAATATTTTTCAATTTTGAATTTTATTTTGTGGAAAATCTTAAGATGTTTTTACCAATAGATTTAGTTCTACTTACTTCCAGAAAGCAGGTAAAGACCATTAGGATCAACAGATAAACTGGTGACAGAGTCCAGATGTGCTACCATAGAATGGATCAATTTGCCTGGAATGAAAACA
>CH001841.1:2091976-2110069 GCA_000149265.1 Ciona savignyi | reverse complement strand
ATTTAATGTGTTTGTCGTCATGAGCTGTCATGGTTATTGGCATCGTGGGGTGACTTGCCACGCAGTTGACACTGCCTGTGGAATCAATTAAGACAACGATTTAAAAATATTAATAAGATAAAAGTAGTACTTTGTTTTTTTTGTTTTGTTTTTTTATCCAAGTTTCGAACCCATGATGGGCTCTTCATTAGGACTGTTTTTTATATGTATCGTTATCGTCACATTAACCATTCCGCCACACCACCTTACTAGTACTTTGTTTTCGCCTGATTTGTTAATGTTACGTAATTTAATTCTGCAACTGGACAGAATGAAACAAGAAATAATGAATAGCTGACTCTGAATTATCAAAAATATAAAACTATTTTGTAAATTTATATATTTCAATATACAAAATGATTCACTATGGATTGACTGTAATATTCAGGTATAACATTATGTTTTTATCAACATTATATAAGTAGTAAAAATTTAAATCATTAATTCCCATAACGTCTCAATATAAAATGAAGTGAAGTCAGATTTAGGATTTTTGGTCTTTCGGTCTTTTGTATAAAATATCTTTTGCTCGAGAGTATTGGGTATTGCGCAGACTACACAGTAATTGAACAAAAAGATGTACTTACCTCCATCTCCTTCAGCGAGCACGAGGGAAATTTGTCCAGTTTCAAGGTCGTACAGGTTGATCTTTCCATCAGTGTGGGATACGACGGCGTGGTTGGAATCACACTGGACGAAGCACACTGATGTGGGGATTCCTGCAATTATACACGAGTTTTGGTTAATGATAGGATAGGATAGGATATTCATGTTTATCCCGTGAATGGGAAAACCAAGGGGGTCAACACACGGGCAATCGTCAGATCACCTCGCGCCCACCGTCGGGTTACCGGAGCTATTGTAGTGTGTTGTGTATGATTCACACGTTCCTTCAATTCGGTAGAACACATTAATCCACTGGGTTCAGGCAATGTCCATAAAGTGCCTTGCCTAAGGAGACAACCGACTAGCTAGTGACCAGTTTCGCAACTGCAACCTTTCGATTAAAAGGCGACACACTTAACCTCCAGACTAACCATCCGGACTAAAGGAAGGGTGTTTTGTTAACACACTTGTAATAATTTGATAATTGATTACCATTTTAATACTCACATTTGATTAATTTTAGTGTATGTAGACAAATTAATTACTTACAAAAAATAGCACCTTTCTTATATATGCTAAATTAATTTTTACTTTTTTGTAAATATATATATATGTATATATACATCTGTAACTTGGCACTTTATGGACATTACCAGCAACAAAAAATGATCAAAATAGTGCCAATAGCTTCTATGCAGTTGAACATATCAATCTGGACTGTTTAATCTTAATAAACCTAACACATAACTGAATAAGCCAATAAAATAACACCAAGGGGGCTAATTTATTAAACTGTTACGCTCTTGGGGAAGAGAAATTGTACACATTTTAAACAAACAAAAACAAGGTTTGTAAAAATATATTAGGCCTTTGTGTTTATGCAGTGAAAGAATACCAGACAAAAATGCCTAAATTTTGGTTCCAAAATTCAAAAACCACATAATGAGTACCTTCGGTTGTGTAGGTTTGAATAAGTGGATCATTTGATGTTGGATTCCACAGTCTGACCGAGCAATCTGACGAGGCCGACAACAATTGTTGACGAGTGCTGGAGTACGAGAGCGACCACACTGCGTCTGTGTGACCGACCAGCACTTTCTGGATGACCGCTGGGTCTAAGAGAAAAAATAATGTGAAGATTACAGGGTCTTTTAATAAAAAGCATCGATTTTAAAAGGTTTTTTTTTGGGC
Source organism: Ciona savignyi (assembly GCA_000149265.1). Taxonomy (NCBI): domain Eukaryota; kingdom Metazoa; phylum Chordata; class Ascidiacea; order Phlebobranchia; family Cionidae; genus Ciona; species Ciona savignyi. The sequence continues at coordinate 2,108,233 of CH001841.1, read as the reverse complement.
TGGTTTTAGAGGCTAAATGTGTCTGCTTACAGATGTTTTTTCAACAATATAATTTTAAAATATCAGGTTTTTAGCAACACTTATTAACTATTGTACATGACTATTCATTTAGCCTTGGTATTGTGACTTGTAAGTTCATTATTTTGATGAGTATTCAGGGGTCGACCAAGTAGGGTTATTTAAGTCATTGTACGGTTTAAGTGAATGCAAAGGTCCTTGGCTAAGGACACACACTTATATTAGTTTTAATTGAAACCTTCAGCAATCACTGAAGACAGTTTTAGGGTTAAAAAGTATGTGAAAAGACAGATCTGGCTAACATATTGACTGTATTTTATATTAACATAAGAGGTTAAAGATATTTAGCCAAATCTCAATATAGCAAGTTAAAATTCTTCAATGTGTTGATATGTCATGCAGCAATATGATGTGTAACAACATATGTATTTCACAATAAGAAGTAATGAATATAGCACCTCAGGCAAGTAATCCAGTTCTCTATGGTCATGTCACCAGGCGTTTATGATGAATGACATATTAATCCACTGGATTTAACACTACTTTTAAGTAATGATTGAAATACTTTAATACAGGCAATCTAATAGTACTGATTTCATGGTTTCTTTAATGTTTTAATTTAAAAATAAATATCAAAATAAGACGAGAAATGATTTGCTCTAATATAGAACTAAAGATTACAGCATGCCAGGTACAACAATTCACATGAACTGTATCAAAAGCATCAATTTCCACACTTACCATAAGTATCGTAAGCATCAATTTCCACACTAGGTATGGACCACACACGAACGCTGGCATCCAACCCACCACTGAAGCAATACGAGCCATCAGCATCTACTTCAAGACTGAGAACTGCACCACTGGTAAACAAATATTATTTTTAATAAACCCTATTAGCTTTATTTTTAAATGGTAATTGTACAAATAATAGAAGAGACAGTTGATGGGACAGGTAAGGTTTTAAATAAAAAAGTGTTTTCAAATACTAGGTATTAAAACATATACTAGTTTTACTAGGTATAAAAACACGACCAAAATCATATTAAAGAGAATAGTATTATTAATGCTGCCCAGCATCGAATATCATGATATTTTTTGGAATTACTTACGAGTGTCCTCTGAAGCTATATATCGGCTCCACATCGAGTGACTGGGTCTTCTTGCTCGGAAGCGGCTTGTTGAGGTTCCACAGCTTCATCGTGTGATCCTCCGATGCTGTGATCACCGCGGACTCGTTTGGGAGGAACCGGATCGCTCGGATCCCGTCGAAATGGCTCCGGAGAGTATATTTGGGATTCCAGGTTTTCCGGTATGATTCCTTTGTCGCAGCGATCTGAAAATCCAGTTTAGAATTCAGTAATTGATAACCAAATTTTAAAAATTAATTGTTGTAAGTTGAGAACTTGCGTGTTTAGAGAAGTTTTTTGTTGTTTTTGGTTATACTTGGAGTGGGGACTATTGACAATTCTTAAAGTAATCGTGAGAATGTAATGTATAAATATACTTAGCTACTTTTTATAAAATATAAACTTTTATAAATATAAACTTTCTATTTTTTATAAAATATGTTAAAATATACTTAGCTAGTTTTTGGTCATACTGGGAAGTGGGGACTATTAACACTTCATAAAGTAACGTGAGAATGTAATGTATAAATATACTTAGCTCCTTTTTAGAAAATTTTATAAATTTCCGCAACTGCTCTGGTTTGAAAAAATTATGACATGTGTATAAGTCCTAAACACTTTAGGTAGGGATCAGTGCTCAAACCCAGTGATATCTGAAGTAGACTACTATGTCAGCTTGTGCAATTGGGAGTCTTTAATTGTGGGCAAATAATTTAGCACAGGATTCCTTATCCAGCAGATTACAAAATTCGGGGAAAACTAAAAAGAGAGAAAGCGGAAAGGCGGAAGGAGGGAAACTGCAGGCTAAAATGAAAATTGTGACATTAGGGTTAGTTTTAAACAGTGAGGGTTAGTCTTGTGGTTGAGATTAGTGTTTAGGGATTGATTAAAATTAGTTTCCGTAGTTTTAGTGAGCAGTTTCACTCCTTCAATCTATCCCTCTTTCCCGGTTTCCCTCATTTTAGCGTTGCCCCAAAATTCCACTTAAACACAGGGAAACTCACATCATAAGAAAGTGGGTCGGCTTCATTGGCCACGGTGAGCCCAGCCAGTGCTCCGAGTCCGAGAGCGTTTTCAATCGATTCATCTCCCATGTGAGTTCCACCAACCGTGAATGGGAGAGATTCTGAATAGAAAACATAAGGAGATTATATGGCTGAAACAAGAGCATTTATGGAACAATTAGAGACCATATCTTGCCGAAATACAGGGAGTACCAGATTAATGCATTTATGTAGTGTCCAAAAAAAGCTACTTCATTTTTGGAAAATTGAAAGACCATAATCTTGCCGAAATACAGAGTATCAGAACAATATTAAAAATTAAAAGGAGACATTTTTTTTCTTATCGTGTTCTGGGAATCAATTGACATGGTCTGGCACATGCATAGATAGACTTCTTACTTCTTGCACAATATATATTATGAACCAAAAAGACAGTTTAGTTATTTATAAAAAATGAAAAACTTAATTTCATAAAAAAAATTGAGGAAAACTTAAGTGCTTAACTCTTTCACTCCCGGCCAAATGCATTAATTCAAACATGCTGTCCCGCAGTGTTTTTTACAATTTTTAGTCATTTTCAAATTAGCACAGTTTTTCTAAAGTTTATGCTATGATTTAATATTTAGTATGGTTGGAAAGATAATTTATCCCTCTTTTAAACAAGCTGCACATCTAAAATCTACCTCTAATAAAGAATATATTATGTAAACTTTAGTGAACACCACTTTTTATGCAAAGAAAATTCTGCTCGACTTTGAAAAATTTGAGGTGCACTGACAAACGAAATACTCACTTATTATTGGAATGCCCAAATGAGATGAAAATTAGAATGTAGATTGTCTAATAGTTTTTGTACTCAGGAAAATTCAAACTGTATTTCTATCTTCAGTAGTTTTTTTACTATTTGTAATTGAAATTTCCCTTTTTTCTGACTATATTATGAAAACTTGAACCAAAACGCATTGAAGTTTTTAGTTTTGTAGAACTAAAATAGTAAAAAGTATAAAAAAAAACAGTGAAGGAAGTGTAAAAAGGGCATACAAAACCAAACAAACGCAAATACTATATCCAATATTCTTCAAAGCAGGGCACACCGAACTAGCTAGTCTCGCCGCCTTTTTCTTTATCGTGCGCTCAGCAGGCCCAGCTGGATTCATGCTTTGGTGAACACGAAGCATAACCGCCTGCTGCGAAAACGTCACCAACGCTCTCCTTTTTATCTCAACGGCACGAAATTCACAGAGAATGTAAAGAAAGACTTGCTTGACAAAAAGAGCTTCTCTGCAAGTTAACACGACTCCTATTGGCTGAGTTAGTCACGTGTAAATTCGTGTAAAATCGATAGAAATAAGAGGCGAAGCCTTGAAAAAGAAAGGCTATCACTCCTCGCATTTTTAATATTTCTCCACGATAATCACAGAGAATAAAATATAGGGTTTCCTTGATCGAATGAGCCATAGCTGAGGTCTCTACCATTACGCATTGCGGAGAAATCGTTTTTTAGATTTGTATCCATTTATGGACAGACGGGATACCATGTTTTCCCACCAACTCGCCATATATGGCGAGTTGGGAGGGAAAGAGTTAAACTGCTTCATGGAAGCTAGGAACAGTCAGAAGTAAAAAATGAAAACCCCCCAAAAATCTCCACTTATGCAAGTAGCGTGAAAGCCTTAAAATAATAAAAATTACACAATTTTTTTTAAAGTCGAAAGAAATGAACAAATAATTTATAATTTCATATTTGATAAATGGAAATCACTACTTTTTCTGCATGTCATTTTGCCTCTACAGGGCAATTTTTATATCATTAGCTGTTGCTACTACTATCAAAACGACGACTTACTTTATAACATTGGTAACTTTGGAACTCATCTCAGCCTTCAAGTTCTGTTAAATAAAATTCCGTATATTATAGACTATAAAATACAAAAGACTTTTGGGTTAAAAATTTCAAAAATGTTATTCAAGTCATCAATAAGTAAAAGAAAGATATTGACGAATTTTATAACATGCTTCGGAGAGATGGATTAACTGTCAATATTGAAAAAAAGGAAAAATCTCTAAATTTTAAATTTTGGCTAGTTGTTCACAAAATGATCTTAAAGTTTTAATTAACCAGTAACGATTAATACTGGTTGGGTAATTCTGTGCTTGTATCGGTAAAACACACTTGAACCTTCAATCCCCACCTCTATGGCTTCCTGCTTGCACTGGAGCACCTCTTTTAAGTGATGCAGTTCAACATCCATCTGAGCCATGCTTTTCTCTTTGGTGCCCACTTCCTCTTCCTTTGACCTTAAAGAACTTTTAAGATCATCGATGCAAGATTTGAGCTTCGATGTTGTCTTTTCATGGGCAATCTGTGACTCCTGGAATGATGGGGCGTTTTAGGTGAAGTCATATTGTGGAAAGTTTGATGATTTGTGGATTAAACTAAAATGGGCCAAGGCAAACAAAAACTTGCCTTTTGAACCTTATTCTGATTAAAAGGTCCAATTTAATAATATTGAACCCATGTAGTTATAAAACAACCCCTCCCCTATACCAACAATTCGGGTTTTTTTATTCAGGTAAAACAAAGGGTATGTGTGTGGACAACATTTAAAGAAAAAAACGGAAATTTAATCCAACCAAAATCCCAGTTTTAACAAATGCAATTCCAAACAATAGCTCTCAAAATGTAAATTTAATAACTTACCAGATATCGATCTTCATTCTCCGTTAACTTAGTTTGCAGATCATCGATAGTTGATCTGCAAATCTTCCTATCACATTCTGTATTCGAGATGCTGGAAGAGAGATCAGAGCTCGATCTTCTCAACATTTTTCGGCTCATCTTGGTGAATCGTAGCTTCTCCTCCTCACACTGGATGAGCAAGGCATCTCGTTCCTGCATCGCTGAGATTCTCTGCTCTTCTTTTTGCTGCAGACACAAATGGATTAATGGCTGTTGAAAAAGAATCACATTTTTCAGTGTCATTGTTAAATACAGCAAACTTAATAAAAATATTATAAAAATTATACAACATATACGGTCAGAGATGTTGTTTGTTGATTATATGTCAGATTGTAGTACATTTTCTAGTTAAAAGTTCTTACCTTCAGTTCTTTCAGCAATTCCTTATGTTTGTTGGTTAGGTCTTGAAGTGCTTTTTCCTTTTCGTGGATAAGTTGTTCCATCGACACTGTGGTTTCTTCAGCAGCCTGCAACTGAAAATACATTGGTGAATTGTTAAAGAAAAAAGAACAATTGATCATTTTAAAGAAGTATATGTCATCGACTAAAACTTTTAAGAGCACTTGTAACACATGCACTTGTAATAAAGAATAAAGAAAATATAAATAGCAGGGTTGGGATCGAATGATAAAATATATTATTCAAATAAAATTTTCCGAAATGTATAAACCGTCTAACCACAGCAAATTAAAAGGAATTTTTGGACATCACCCCACCCACCACCACCAATACCACAAATCTCTTTCTAAGCGAAACACTTTAAGGGCATCTCATGTCCACACTTGAGATTAATTAATCAATAACAGCTATAGTGTATTTTATGTATTTTTTTAATTTAATAATCTAAAGCAATTCCTATATTTTAGAATTTGTTATTGCGCGAGGAAAATACTAAGAGACGTCAATGGATATAAATAGAGTCTGTGTAAACGTATCAAGAATGTGATGAATAACCCTATGCTTTTCTTTGTATTTAAGGATTTAAGATGTTTGTTAGTAAAAAACAACGAAGTAAAAATAGCTACCGATGATTTGAGATGCGCTGACTCTCGCTCCAACTCCCGCATCTGCTGGATGGAACTCCTCATCTGGTTATCGTGCTCATCTTCGGTCTTCAGTTTTTCATCTAGTGCATCCTGAAATGGTGTGATTGATTGTTGACATAATTAGAAAAAGAAAATAGTTTTAAATTTCAATTTGAATTGGAAAACCAGTTTTAAATAACAGCATCATCAGTTATTATTTATATACAAATTAGTTTTTTTTTTAAATAAGAACAGGTTTAAATGATAAGGTGGTTTGCTATTATTACCAAATATAAAAAGTTGATGTGACAGGATTGATCTTTTTGTTTGTTTTGTCTGTTTTTACACATTATAGTACAAGGAAGCAATTGTGACTTATGCAAAAATATTTATTTAATTTTTTTTATTTTTCCTAAGCTTTTACTTAGGAGGATTAAATGGTAATTAACATATTATCTCTGATCTTGACCATGCCCTACCAATACCACAGTTGCTTAGTTTTGAACTGATGACGACAAAATTAATTGCAACTGACGACAAATTAATTGCCAAACCAGATATATACATGACAATCATAAAACTTACTTGCAATGCAGAATCCGACTGCTTAAGCTGCTTCCGTAGTTGATCAATTAAATTGTCTTTTGTTGATGAAGCAGGCTGAAAACCACAAACAGAAGATTATTACCAATGTACAAAGAATTTAAGCCATACAAACCCCACAAACAAAAGAACCGAATATTAAACACACATCAAAATCAAACACATGAGGACTGTTCAAGCCACGACCTTTTGCATATCAAACTTGTGGATTGCATCAGCCAATTCTTCAGCCTTTATTTGTTGTTCTTTAATATCTTCATTGAGACTCTCTATCTGTTCATCTTTTTTTTTCATAAGTTTTGTCAGACCCTGGATAAAAAATCAGTTTTAACAACTGACAATACACTTCCATGTTCAAGTACTTATTCTACAGGGTGTGGTTAAAACAACAGAACAATAATTTCTACATGAAACATATATTTTAACCAGTTCAAAAATGCTCATGTAGGTTATGTTTCATATCACTCACAGCAATTGCCCGATCTCGCTTGTTAATATCCTTTTGTCCACGAGTTTCCTTTTCCCTGGAATCATTTTCCAAGTCTTCTAGTTTGCCCGATAAATCAGAGTTTAGTTCTTCGGCTTCGTCCAATGCCTGTTTTAAGTCCTATAAAAAAAGCAAAATCATTGTTATTATATGCCATAACTATAATAAAATTTTAAGGTCACACAGATGCATATTTGATTTAATTCTGAGTCGCAACCATGGCATGTTGTAATACGTATTTTATAACAATTATTTATAAAATTGATAATCTTGAATAAAACATCTTATTAATAAGCTCTAATTATACTCATACTTATTTAAATATAAGGAATTTACCAAGGAGTAATGTTCCACACAAAATATGATTTATAGACAAGAAAAAGCGAGAGCTAAAATGGATTGATAAAGCATGTTAAAATTACAAAATAAACAGTTTACACTGAGGACATGTGATAAAATTTTGGCACAGAATTTATAGCCTACTCACATATATTTAAATAGCAGAATATGTATACGCTAACTGGCTCATTTTTTTACTGTCCGTTTTTTTATACAGCAAAAAATAATAAAATTGAACTAACAAATATTAAAAATTATAAAAAAAATTTTTTATAACTAAATTTAAAAAAATTAAAAATGAGATAGCTTTGATGGAATGATCCAACACTGAGTTCGTGTATGGTCTTTTCAATCCCACCTTGACTTCAGTTTCCCGCTTATCGAGTTCTTCGGACATTTGTTTGGTAGCTAACTCATATTCATCTAATCTCTGCTGCTGTTCCATTATATGCTCCTGGTAAGTGGTAGAAAGTGCTTTTACAGAATTCATATGTATTGTTAATAAATTTTTAAATAAAAAAACAAAGGAAGATAGTGGAATTGAATTTATAAGTTTTGAGTACCGCTCGCAAAAAGTAATTGTTTTGGTTGGATTTTAATAAAAATAAGCTCAGTATTAAAGATAATACTGGGGTGCCCATTTTAATAATGTTTTACTAGAATTGAAGGCTGGTATTCTTGTATTCAAAGCAATTTTATATTTTAGATAACTTAAATCAAGATTTGTACAAAATTAAGTGTTCATATAAAAAGTAATGCATATTTATGAAGCACATTTTTTGATCATGCTGGAAACCTATTTTCAATAATAACTCGTACCAAAGCAATGGCAATTAAAAGCTGGATTTATTAATTCTTTTTATTAGGTTTCCAAATTTAAAACAAATCGAAAGCTTCAGCTTCATTTTATGTCTGAATTTTCCATTCAAAGGAGTATTTTTTCTAGATGAAACTTAAAAATGTCAAGGCCTGCAAAGGACATGCAAAATAAAAGCAAGAATAAATTGTATCTCCACAAACAGCACAACCGACATTCCTCTTTACCTGATAATCGTCTTGTAAAAGAAGAAAATCCTACCAACAATATTTGTAAGATAAATTAAAAGAAATCGTAAAAGCACCATATTTTTATGGAGAAATAAACAAAAAACCGTAAAAAAACTTATGGAGAAATAAACAAAAAAACGTAAAAAAACTCTGGTTACCTGGTATCGAGTTTGTGCCGTATTTTCTCTGGCAGTTGCAGCTTTTAACTCAGCTTCAAGGTCCTAACAATAGGAATAAGTAAGAATTAAAAATCCAAACATTAACAAAAATTACAATTTAAATACTGTTCTAAAAATATTAAAGCTTTACTAGCCACTTAAAACTTAATTCAGATATACAGGACCTATTATTAAAAATATTATTTATTATTTACTCTTCAGTGTATTATTCAGGATAATCATGGGCATTATGTTAAGCCTGTGCCAAGAGTGAGAAATGCCCCTAAAAAATTAAAACCATCACTATCCAAAGGTGTACCTCATGGTATATAAAATTTTAAAGGAACTGACCTAACCCAATTTGAATTTTTAAAACTTTTTATAATTTTATCTGCATTTAACTCTAAAATCATAAGGAGAAAAATGCCCACAACAGAGTTGATTAACAACATTATTTATATTAAAAAAGGTATTCTAATGATTTACAAGAAGCGGCAAGAGCGAATGATATGCAGCTGACTTGCAACCGCAATTTTATTACATACATTCCAAGAGAATACTGATGAAAAGTTTAAAGTAATTCTTAGCATTATTAATGTGATTAACAAACAGCCTCTAAATTAAATAAAAATTCCTTTAGAATTAGCAATTTGCCATTTTTACTGTCATTAGATTTATTATAACATCATTAAAATAGCTAAATCCAATGATTTAAAAAAATTAATTTGCATTGATTACGATAAACAACAGCATTTTATAATTAATTGTAATAATAAAAAAAATAGTTGTTGAAGTTATTTTAAAATTTGTATTTAACCAACTATTTTAAATTCAAACTAAAATAATGTGCAAAAATTGTTTAATTCACCTTTATTTTTTGTCGAATGTGTTCCATTTCTTTGATCATTGGCGACACCTGCTGGTCAAAAATTGATTGCTTTTCTTCATTCAAAAGTTCAACGACAGTTCGCTTAGATGATAAGCTTTCTTTCAGCTGATCAATTGTACTGGGTAAAGAGGCAACAATACTTAAATATGGTGAACTAACAAAATTGTATGTGTCGGACATATCAACTAGCAAATCACCTGTGTAGAGGAGTGAGGTTACATGAACTTAAAACTTTGGTCAACAATCATACATTTAAAAGGTCTAAAGAAACTGCCACAGTCAAAAACAATTTTGGCTAAATAAAATAGACAAGATTAACACTAACCTCTCCTTTTCATGCAGTTCTTCATGTAATTTAGTAATTTCTTCTTTTAAGTCAGAGAGTTCCTGCTCTTGTTCATATGAAGGCTTATCATCTGAGAAAAAATCTTGTTAAAGTTAACTAAACTTCAAGTATATTTAGAGGAGCTTTTCAAATTGGGTAGACATATGTATAGGCAAAAAACTAACATCCAGCAAGTCGTTCCTTTTTTTTATAATTTAAGTATTATTTTTACATAAAAAATTGTAATTACACATTATAGATACCATACACCATGCCCCTACTGAAAAGTTCGTATGATGCGCCGGATATATCTGGCGTGGCGCACGGACTACTTTTTCGGGTATTGGCGCAGAAAACTGCAACAATCATGCTGGCGTAGCGTGATTACACTTCCTTTCATTTATATCAGTATTTTTGATACTTTAAGCTTTATATTTTAAAGTTTTAATTGAAAATGATGCAACTTTGTTTGTGGTGGCGCAAATTAGTATTACTGGCGTGGCGCAAAATTTAGGTTATAAAATGTTGGCGCAAAAATCCGGCGCACAGAAAACGAACTTTCCAATAGGGCACCATGCCAACATTAAACTTGCATAATTTTCTGGGTTACATCAACTGACCAAAAGTACCACTATCTGCTTGTTGGCTCAAGGTGTCGGGTTTTGATCTGGCATCCAGCAATTCTTGATTCAGGGCTTTGTTTACTGACTGAACTTCTTCGAGTTTCTTTTTGAGGTCAAGGGCTTGCTGCAGAGTGGCTTCAGCATCATGCTGTGCAGCTAATAAATCCTGCAGGATGGTTAAGCTTAATTACCTGACACTGACAGCACCTATTGCATTTGTTGATGCGAACAAAAAAAGCAATTGGTGGATAGTAATAAAAACTGAAAATCAGCACACCAAACAATTGGTTTAAATAGGCAAAATAAATCAAATGATTTGTAACAATTAAACTTTTATGCTGTTTTTTTAAAAATAATTATTAGACAATGTGTTTCAATTTTAAATAAAAGTATCAGAATAATGTAGGTTAAAAGATTTTAATATTAGATACCTACCCTTTCAGCTGACTGAACTTTTTCATTCATTATTTCCTTAAGTTGCTTTAGTTCGTTTTCAGCTTCAATACGAGCCCTGCGCAGCTCCTCAGGCCCATTAGATTCCATGCAAGCTACTGCATTGCTGAATATGAGAAAAGTACATGAGATAATTAAACTTGCATTTAACAATATACATTCAATTGTTAGCTAAGGTAGACTGTGTACCAGCCGTACTAATTCCATCAATAATAAGGATTCATTTAATACACTCATGTAAGTAAGTGGTAAACTGTGTCATTATTTTTAAAAAAAACTCTATGCAATTTTCAAAATACAACATTGAGTAATTTGGACAGTAATTCAACAACAAAGTGCTTACGATGCTTTAACCAATAAATCATGCTTGTCTTGCAGTTCTCTTCGTATTGCATCACATTCCACTTTCAATTCAATGTTCTGTAATAAAAACAAGAATTATTACTTTATATTCTTAATATATGGCTGCACTATATGTTATTTGATGCTCTTTTAAATCTTTCATGGTATAGTAACTAGTATATTTATATTTTTTAGATAATTTGCACATCATTACAAACCTGGCTTATTTTACCAATATTGATTTTATGACTTCGCCTTTTCGATGACATCTTTTACACAATTTTTAATATTGGTTAATACCATATAAAAAGCGAAAAAGCAAAACATGCAAAATATGCTACGACACCATTGACTCTTTATAATTCCTACTAATGGATTGTGATAACTGAATTCCATCAGGAGCAGAAGAAGCAATGTTAAACAACAAATATTGAATCAAGCAATAAAGGTGGTTACTGTGACAAACATTCATGAGACAGCTTGTTGACTTAGATTGTTTAAATCACGATTTAAAAGGACTTTAGAAGCGCAATTTAAATTGGGAGTCTTATCTTGCCCATAAATGCCCATCAATATAACCTAACTGTTAAGATGTTGTTCAAGCGTTGTGTTTAATTATTAGGGTACACAAAACAATAAAATCATATACAAATCACAATCATTGTATATGAAGTGTTAGCATGCAGGTACCCCATTTAAATTTTAGGAATATTTAAAAGCATTAAAACAAAACGTTACCATAATTTATAAGTTTTACATTATATAATAGTATAAAAAATTAATTCAAACTAAAAGTTAGGGAAAATGTGTTAACTTTATACAGTGCAGTACTAACTGTACGGCAATAAATAATATTAAAAAATTGAAATAACAAAAATAATTTTTTAATTAAGTACTTTACTTTTCTGGTGTAAATAGTTTTTACAATCTTAAATTATGTAATTTCACCAAGTAGTTGCATTTATTTAGTCAGAAACCAAAAAAAAATTAAAAAAAACACACAATGGGGGATTCCCAGACCTGCCAATCTAGGGTAAAAACCTTTAAAGTACAGTTGTACATACCCTTAACAGAGTACATTTTAAGACCCTGCAATAATTTGGCGAACTAAATGATAAATTCAGAAATCCCCTACATTCATTGGGATGTAACAGATGACTTAATATGACATCATCAACACTTTGTGATGTTTTAACACCAATTTTTTGAAATTAAAAGTTTGTTTTCATTATCAATACAAAAGAGTTTTGGCTCACATTTGAATGTTAATGAGATTTACTAAACTTAACGAAAACTTAAATGGTTAAAACATATTATTTACTTTTGAAAAAAAGTATTTATAGGATAGGATAGGATAAAATAGGATATTCAGGTTTATTCCCGTGAACGGGAAAACCAAGGGGGTTAACATACGGGCAATCGTCAGATCACCTCGCGCCCATCGTCGGGTTACCGGAGCTATTGCAGTATGTTGTATATGATACATACGTTCCTTCATTTTAGTAGAACCCATTAATCCGCTGGGCTCAATGCCTTTCCCAAGGACACAACTGACTAGCTAGTGAACATGAATTTATACCATCAGAAATTGTACATTTGAACGTACTATTCTATAATGAATCTAGTACAGTACTTTATGCTAATTTAAATATTTCCACTTACAGTCCGAATAATTTTTTCATGGTCCACATCAAGACTATCCTGCATCCGCTCCTCCATGTAGAAGATGCGCAGTTTCAAACTGAAGTTTTCCTTCTTTAGGTCAGATATTTGCTTTGGAAACAAAAAAGAAATTGGTAAGCATACATTTCCTTAATGAAATTAAACTTGATATTAAATTAAAATACCCTATAAAGAACTGCAAAACATAATGCTGTGCTGATAGAAAAGACAATATTTGGCTGAATATTATCGTACAACTTGACCACCTATTTCTACTATAAATGAAGTTTATTGGTATAGTACAGAATAAAATTAACTTGTAATCATTTATATTAATTATGCTCATATTACAGTAAATATAAATGATTACATGGTCACTTACCGTTCCATAATCTTTCATGTTTCTGTTTGGTGAAAGTCCCTCACTTGCTACTTTGAATACTAATGGAAAAAGGTCACAATATCATCTACAATATTTCACCAAAGTTTTTAACTAAGAGGAGTATACTTACGTGCAGGATAACCTGGACCAGGGTCACTTTTCCGAATTGGTTCATGAAATTGGCTGGCATCCCCATTATTGGAACCATATGTTGTCATGTCAGGTAACTGTGATACATTCGCACTGAAAAAAGACATTGGTAATTAGTAATAATATTAATCATTTTAATACATATAATAAGAAATTACGTGCACAGATGTACATTTTCATAATGATTAACTGTTTTAATAAACTTTTTTAACTGATTGCTTTTTGTTTGGTTTACATACTGATACTAGCCTAATCAGTTAACCATTTCTTGATTTAGTTTAACTAATAGAAAATTGGTTAACCAGTTAATAGTTAATTAATGCCTCTATAATTCCCATACAAAAATCACAAAATTGAAATAAATATTGTGTATGTAATGTACTGAATAGGTTCATCAAATGTCAGTTCCGGGGAGTGCACACCCAGGACCACACCATACTTTAACTTAAGTGTACATAATGGTTGATTAGATTAGGTACAAATACGGACTTAAGAAAGTTTAACTTAGGTGTTCAATGTACATTTCTGCTATCTAATGTACTCTTTTAATATCTCACAAAAAATAACCCAACCCTATCCTTAAAGCACAGTCTGATCGGATAAATATCTTCCCTCAAGGTTAAACATATACAGTAATGACCAATTAAAGGAAGAATCAACAGCAATTGAGAATTTAAAGAAGCCCTTCAATTTCACCAGACTGTTATGACAATAAAAACAAGAGGGGTGTTAACACAGGCTCGTAACTAGAAAGTTAAATCAAGTGTCCATTAGTGCAAAATCACTTCATACCACCACTCCAATGATTGTCCTGGTATAGTTAAGCAACTCCTTATTTCTAATTCTAGTACTACAAATTTCTTTTAAATAAACTGAAGGTAAAAACTACACCACAGTTAAGTCTGTCCTCTAATCCTCCAAAAACTGACCAATATTACAAAGAACTAAATTAACCAGCAACACACTTAAGCCATATTTATTACTAAATATTAAAATAAATAATATATTGACATAACACAAGAGGCAAAACTAGCATACCACCACTTATTATAGAGCATTAATGTTCCGTCGCGAAATGGCCTTAGTATAACCTTTTAGCGAGTTGTTATGTTAACAACGGGCAACCGACATCGTAAAAAGCTGATCTTACATTTGAAATTTTGATATGGTCTATAAAATTAAGGAAACCGTAAAACCATGCTCTGCCATAACTACTTAACTATGCAGAACACTCTGCACCGTACTTACAACAGAATATATACTACGTTTTTTTGCTGCTAACGCTCAGTAAGCTTTAAAGCTATAATGCTTAGATAGATACAAGAAACCAGACGGTAACTAGACACGAAGTAAAAATTAATCATTTTCAGCCGGTCATTATGTCAGTCCATTATGGCGCCTAAAAATATAAAGCCAGTTCTTTATGTTTTGTAACTTGAACTACGGCGTGTTAGAACTGGCGATTAAAACAAGACAACTAAAGAGAATGATTTAGTTGGTAAAGCGCATTTTCGGCAGAGGAGTATTTTAAAATCAATGCCTTTTCCGAAATGGCGGCGCTATTTCTGCTTATAGACATAGAAAGCAGTATACCTCGCGGCTACGTAACAATTACTGCATAATGAGCTGACAAATAAAGGGCGAACTGATAGGTTTATTTAATGGTTATATTGGCAATGCTCGTGGTTATAATCGGGAATACCGCAAATAGAACGTTGATTGGTGCACAACTCGACTCTCGATAAGGCTGTCAACAACTCATTGAATGCCCAAGAGAGGCCTCGAATATCATGCATAATTTATATAAGCTAAACCGAGAGCGAATGCTAGTCCCGAAAGCACGTCCAAGTTCAATGGGTTAAGCGTTAAGGCATCAAAAGAATACAAAAGATATATATAATTGGTAAATATCGATGTGTCCATTTATTAAAGTGCGTTTTTAATAAGACCATATCACTCTATGTGTTCGCACTTAACAACGCGCCATATTTACTTTATTATGCATCGCAAGCTTGTTTATAAGACTTCGTATACTTGGTGGTCTGCAGTTATCATTTTACTTTTGAATTAAGTCAGTTTTAGTGGTTAACTAAACTAAAAGTATACGTATACACACAATAAACTAGAAGTTACTAATTTTCTTTTCTACTCTTTTAACCACTTGGGCTGGTTCGCCCTTAGTGTATATCAAAATAAAAGTTACTTTATACGAAGGAAACTTGGTAGCCATGGCAGAAAATCGATTTCGTGAAAATAAAAGAAAAACATCAAAGTATGCCCCATGGAATATGGCATCAGCGTTGAGAGTTTGATATGAGAATATTAATTTACCTTTCCTGCTTCGCTTCAATCCAAGATTTGAGAAAAGGGTACATGGTGACAGCGTTTGTTTTTCACAATAGATATATCCAGAATTATAGTTTCGTTGAAATGAAAGTTGTGTCTTGTGTGATTTAAAAACGACTTGATCCAAATTTTTCGCTAAAAGATGCACGCAGATGATGTCTTGTATTTCAGACGGTTCCGTTTCATAATTTCCAAGTTAGAATTCCGTTTATCTTGAACAAGAAAAGACCTCTTTACTTTGTACAGTTCAAACCTTACACCGTCTGTTATTTTCGCGCTGAATATACACTCACGTTGAACCAAATCTCACACCTTCCAATACGAATTTACACCAACTCGTAAAATATGACAGCTGCGTCCCAGAGGCCAGTATTCTGGTCTCAAAGAAAACAGGATTAGTTACGGCGGCATAGTTAGTCACTTGTGATGATTTATAACACACCTTGTTCTCTCACGAAACTTTGGTTAACTGTGAAACGTACCAACTAACTAGTTACGGGTTGCCCCCGGCAATTGCTCGACTAAATCGTAGAC
>CH001841.1:2058662-2087874 GCA_000149265.1 Ciona savignyi | reverse complement strand
AGTAAAATGTATATTACCAGATGTTAATCTTTTTTTTAGGGGCACTGATACATGCAATATTAATACTAACTGGTTTTATTAAAATCGGTTAAAAAGCTTTAAGCCAAAACTTTAACGGGTTCGATGTTCATGAAATCAAATACGTTAAGAACCACTGGATTAAACCAATTAGACAAAGACAACTTTATCAAAATCATGTAGCCTGAAGCTACTTACTTAATCGATGTACCTACTGCTCAGAATCTATGTAACTATTGTACTTGCATTATGACAGACTATTAAAGGTATATGAAAAATCATACTTTATGGCTGGAAAAAATCTATGATAATGTTAGTTATACCATCACAACTTTGGTTTATCACACAAAATATATGATGGCTAACATATGCTTACAGGACCATCTTTACTTAAATATATATGGCTAAAACACTCCATAAACCAGAGGGGCAGTACCGTACTAAATAACTTAAATATTGAACAACGGAACATACAAAATTGTGGGTAAAACTAAGAGGAAGCCGGGAAGGGAGGGAAACTGCATACAAAAATGAAGATCATTACCTATTTAGTTTTAAACATGTTAGTTTTAAACATGGTGTGAAAATTGGACGTTAAGGGTTAGTTCACTGCGGATTGAGATTAAGTGTATAGAGGCAGGGTTAAAATTAGTTTTCATAATTTTAGTGAGCAGTTTCCCTCCTTCCCTTCTCCCCTTTTTTCCACCTTTTAGTGTAGCGCTGAAATTGATATTTTAATTTCAACTCTGACCTTAACCTGTCCAAGGTTATAAATACATTTAATTTCCTTTATTACCATTTTATATTTTTACTTTTTACCAAACTTGAAGGCAGATATGGATTAAATATATCCTAGAATACCTTGCATATATTTAAAAGCAGGTCTTTACTTTATTTACTGATACACTCTACGTCACAGTACAGTTTCTGGTTCATTGACTTTGAATGGCATGATGAGGTATTCTGATCAGTCTAGAACTTTTTAAGTCTATGGACGTACACAGTAGCTACCCGCGGTGGCAAACGAACATACTATTTAATAGATGATGATGCAAACTTCTCCGCATATCTTAACGAGTTTAGCCTTTTAGGAAGGTATTTGGACCAGCCGAGGCCACACTGCATTATTTTTCTTTTCGTTGAGCTTGAAAATTATACAAAGTATTCTTGTCTAAACCTCTATCCCGTTACATACCATATTACAACAAAACTTGCCTTTAAACGTAATTTTTTTAAATTAAACCAAAAAAGCTGCGAGTCACCTCAACATTTAACAAACTTCATTGACGCCTCCTTCTCTCTCTGGTGCCTCCAGTGAAAATTATTACGTTATGGTAAAATAATTTTGAACGGGGAAGTGAATGCTGATGATTTGTTTTTATTCTGTCGAGTTAATTAAATTATTAACAATGACCGTTTATAAGAAAGTAAAATAGTTTGAAATAATATCTTAATATAAAACCTTGTTTATGGCAAAAATAATTAGTCTATTCAAATCGGATAATACCGAGGTAAACACATTGACCGAATAAGATTGGACAGAATATTTATGTTTTTATTCTTGTCGTTGAAAAAAGCGCAGGAGAATCAACACACGTGCGAAGTCCAAATATATATCTATGTACTAGCCCAATAACTTGCTGAATTGGTGTGTCGCCCTTTTTTAAAAATGGAAAAGAATCTATCCGGGAGCGTGTCCGCTCTGTCATATACCCACGACTCCACCGTCTAGTCTTCTGCTGGTTTTCAACGCCACATTTTGGCTGCGTGCAGACCATCTAGATTCTTAACCTTTTAGCTAACCAAATGAATTTGTACTCGTACAATCTGACACTAGGTAGCCACAAAGAGCCACCCACTAACCGACACGCTACACATTTAAAGAAGGATAGCAAACTCATATTCCCGGGTATGGTGCGTGTACAATTATCCTGACCCAACTGTCGATATAACGTAGTTGCACCACTAAGATAAAAAACGAAATATTTCTATACTAACAAACAATGTGACCGAAAAAAATATGTTTACACAAAACATTGTTACCGCATAGCAAGTTAAAATTGCTTTGTTGTAACAATATTTGCAATGACTATTTTTGCGCTATAAAGACTATACCGGTAAGTTAACTTAAATTACCAAAGCAAATGTCGCTAATTCAACAAGATACAGGCATTGATTTGTTGTTTAACACTTTAATCAACTGGAGTCTAGCAGCAAAAAGTAGGCCTAAGTCTTTCCCAATGACATCTGCAGCATTTCGAAATATTTACCATCCGTCAAAGATGTATTGTATTCGTGGGAATGTTATCGAACGTTACTTCGTCACGTTTTTCAGATTGATTTCAAATTGGCCGATCTAAAAGGTGCAGTCGGCTTACCTAAATAAAATTCAATGATGGTTTTCAAAGAAACCATGTTAGATATGACCCCGCTAAGTTCTGGCGGTATTTTATTCTGATGAAAATTGTTAGTGTTAAAATACTAGTAATATGGTTGTCAGTAATAAGACAATTGCTATCTGGAATGATAAATATAGCATTACGGGTGAATTCTTTATGTAGACCAAGTAATTTTTACCAATAATAATAACGACGGTCTTCCTTTCAGCCATCGTCTGTCGTTTGACCTGCTACGCCCACATGATTCATAGTTATCACCTAATAACCAACGCAGCATGTGTTACAACGTAAGTGTATGCTGATTAGAACCATACTAGAAGCAACTAAATACTAATGCACTAGATTTACGGCGCAAAACTGCAGCTATATAAGAACAAAGCAATGTGCATGCATTTGTCTACGAATAGCAATAACAACAAATGTGACAGAAGAAAATTGGATCTTTTTATGTCATTTGTTGATATTTAGGCACCTGTTATAATATATGTATAAAGACAATTAATCATTTTATCAGTCATTACTTGTTGTAGAATGTAGATCATAAAATACTATCGTACACCAGTCTGGTTTATCGAAAACGTCCCTATACTTTATAAGTCTATGTGCTATATCTCTTCAAGAGTGGTTGTAGAAAAGTAGTACAGGTAATTTTGAGCTTTTATTATACAAAGTTTATGTAGAAATTAAACTGAATACGTTTTCACCGATTAAAAGTATCCACCGTCAAATCAATGTTGTTATATGAATTGTTTGGCTAATTTATCTAGTGTTTCCTGCGCACATTTCTCACGTCATACTTGCACACGGTAGTGGCGTACTTTTACCAGGAGTTTTTGTGAACGAAAGTAGCTACAGCACAGCCTGCTTTATTGGTCACTCGATTTATCATACGTAAACTACGTAATTGCTGGCAAGTGCTGTGCAGTGCATGTCTGTTTGGATAATGAATAGGTTTGGGCTTATGTTGTTGATATTATGACATCCGCTGATTAGATAGTTCCCCGGTGAAATTACGTCAAGCGTTTTGCAGTTACTATATACGTACGTGCACGTGGACATGGGGATTAATGGTGTGCAACAACAACTGAAAGGTTAGAGCGCTAAGGATAGTTCAGACAATCTTAGTCCAACCAATGCGTGGTTTGTGTTTAGATTTTCCAGTTCCATACAGTGTCCAGGAGTATTTTTTTCGTCCTCCGCTTTAGCACCGGTTGTGTGCGGATGTAGAAACAGGTCCCACGCCTTATTTTTTATGTTGTACCACGCAATATAAATCTTTGTGTGGCAATCAGATGCTCTGATGAAGATGTTAGACATAGGGCCAAGATTTGTGTGTAATTCAGAAAGACAGTTAAGCACAAAAAGGATTGTTTTTGTGGAAAAAAAGGCGTTAAGTTGGAACATGATTCTACAGATAGGATTTAATATAACAAATGACCGTGTTAGCTAACTTGGAATAGAAACAATTATGTGGTGGGGAGTAGCCTAAGTATCCTGTGATTGTACGAACTGAACTTATACTAAAATAAGGGATTTACAATGTCAGTAAATAATCATTTTGTTAAGTGCACATGGGCTGTGTAGTGTTTTTCCTAAATTATATCAAACGTTAGGGGATAAGATTCAAATTAATTGGTCGTAATCGGTGCTTGTTTATTTTATATTTACGTAATGGAAGTGCCCCCACTCCTCTATTTGTTCGATTTTGTTATCTCTAGGTTTTGAAGGTGGGTACGTCATTGAGTCTGGTTCCGGTCAGGAATTAGGTTAATATGCGTCAGAACCATTGTCCTGCTTTTCAGAATTAGGTGGATGTGGTATTGATGGTACCGGACTAAAATAAGGAATAGATAAAATAAGAAAAATAGAAATCAATTATTTACTAAAATTAAGCTTATATATAGTTATAAGTTGGTTCTAGAATAGTGTGTGTATTTTCCACCCAAAATGTTAAAGGCGAACTGCAGACCGTCGCGTGTATTTTTTATAGCATGTCTGTAATAATAGTTAGTTTTACGTCCCAATAAACGATTAAACTATATATATAAGTTTATGACAAACACACAGTATGTTCTCAGCGTATATTGCTTACGTCATATCCGAAGTTTGCAAGTTAAAGAATGAGCGCGCATTAAGACGTAAAGGTTAAAAATTCATCATTGAACTACTTACTCGACACGTTTTCGAAATCGTGGGATTCGAACTGCACTTCCTGCAATTTAGCGCTTGTATTTCCATGCAAAAGTATGTCATTTGTCAGCAGCGAATTATAGGATAATAAAGGACAGTAGGAAAACATATATCAAGTAATGTGGTGATTCGACATCATGCGTGCGTTTTGCTTTAACTTAAATAAGCAGAGAGAGAGCAACGCCTGCATTCGTGATGGCAATTCGTGATAGTACAAAAGGTTTTGACCCGTGAGTCCTTAGTCTTGACATACTTACCGCGTGCCTCGCGGTTGCTGTTATTATGAGTCGATTACAGATGTTTACACTTACATGACGTCACAAGTGCCTATTCTTTATCAATGACGTAAGGGAATTGCGTCATCGATAATACCACGTTTGCTCAGCAAAATGGAAAACCCGGAGATAAAAAAATAAGCATACATTTTGATCGGCATAGAAGTGTTGACAAGCCACATTTCCCATAGACCAGTTGTCTACTGCCGTATGATATAATATGCCATTGGACGAAGGAGGATTGTTTTTAGGGTTATATATATTCACGTTCCACTAACTCATTAGTTCGGTTACAAAATAGCGCTCGTCAGAAATTTAATGCTTTGATATTAGGATATTAATTTGAGCACAAGAGATCCAAAATGGCGTGTCATATTTACGTCATTGTGCGTGCGTGTAGCCCATAATCGAGAGCCATTTTGCTTCAAATCTGCACGACATGTTTCCTCAGTTTTTATTCTAACTTTTGAAATTGCTATTAGCACGTTCTGGTTGGCTGCTATGAATCAATTTAAAATCAAATCCGCAACAAAATGCGGTTCCAAATATAGAAAACTAAACAGTCCAATTTGCATGTAAATCAATCATTGCTAAACTTTAATTAAGATTTTTTGGCACAAAACAGCGAGTTCGTGTGTGGAGTCAATTAAAATTATAATAAAAATGTTTAATTCTGAAAAATCGGTACGATATTCATGTCAGCCGATGAATCAATTAGTCAAAAAAGTGTGCGACAATATGAGTAAAAGTTTGTATCATTTTGCGTGAAAGAGCTCAGATAACTGTTTGAAAAGAGTCATGGAACAGCAAATCAGCTGCAAGTACACACCAAATGAGATTTTTTAGTTAGTTTGTTTTCTTAAAATTGCAGTGAAAAGCAAGCAATAACGGCAGACCGTAACTTATGTTCTGTAAAAAATAATGGAATATAACATTTTTTTGTTTTTGAACAAAAGTGGTTATAACCCAGGCAATCGTCAGATTATCTCGTATCCACAGCGAGGCGTGTTAGTTCAATTATTTTTACATTTTTTTTGTCGGGTGCAATTGAATTTATTGGATATGTGGAACAACCGTATACCTTGGCCACAGGAAAACATCCGCGAAGCGATGATTTTAACCACAATGGACTAAGGTGGAAAATATAATAGATTAAATGTTGCAGGTTAAATTGTGTGCATAATATTCGTGACTGATTTTAATTGATTTATTTAAAGCTTAGCAATGCATTATGGAAACATGATTCTCAGTGCTATGGGCGACGTTACAATCACGTGGTGGATCTTTCTATCCGCCCTGGCGCTTCTAGCAGTTAAAATGGTGGACACGAAATCGAAAAAGAAAAATTCTAATTTCCGTCATCCGCCTGGCCCAAAGGGTTACCCAATATTAGGGACCTTTCCTAGTTTGTTGCGCGAGCCAGCGCATGTTGTATTCGGGGGTAAGTTGTTCCGACCGATTAGTCTATTGGTTATAAGTGTGTCTCCTTTTAGCCGAAGGGTTGGATATTCGAAACTGATCGCTAACTAGTGGGTCCTTGTGCAAGGCACTGAACGGACATTGCCTGATCCCAGAGGATTAATAGGTTCTACTGAATTGAAGGAACGTGTGAATCATACACAACACACTGCAATACCTCCGGTAATACGACGGTGGACGCGAGGTAATCTGACGATTGGCTGTGGGTTAACCGCCTTGGTTTTTCCATTCACGGGAATAAACATGGATATTCTATTCTAGTGTTGTAAAAGCAAATTACTTTTTATGAACAAAATACTGAACCTATATTTATAATTTAAGTAATCTTAATTTTAGTATATAAAAATACGCCCAAATAGACGCGTAGCGAGAATTCCGGGCGATCTTGAAAATAATTGTACATTATATTTTAGAGTGGAGTAAAAAGTACGGAAATGTGTACCAATTCACACTTGGAGGAGGTCGCTCGATTGTCTTGGGGGATACAGCCACAGTAAGACTTGCTATGTTGGGTAAAACTCCGGATTTTGATAGTCGTTGCCAGTGGAGATACTGCTTCAATAAAATGTTTAGAGGTAAGTCGACTTAGTTGTTTTGATTATATTTGCCTAAATATATATCGTTTGAGGGTGGGTTTAGGGCTTGTAATTTAAGCTTCTTGAACGAGTGCTAAACCGTATTAAAAAACGATATATATAGCCAATAACTTTGTATCACTTGACTCTATATTCGTTTCTTTAAGATATAACCTTGAGTAATTTTATCCACGATGTAGTAAGGTTTTTCTTAATAAAAATATATACCGAATTGAGTAGGGTAATCTTACAAGATTTAAGTCGACATGTAACTGTTACATATACCCTGCGATCAAACAACTGTTATAGTGACGTAAATACGCATAAACAGCAGTTACTCATAATGGTTGTCGTTGTTTTTCCGAAGATAATTTCTATTCTTAAGCGATGAAACTTCACATTAGGCTGAACACATTGTAATTATATCTTTCATGTCATTACATTGCGTGTAATTACTCGGAAATTGGCCATAAGCAGAACCCTAAATTAACTCGAAAACAAACACAAAACGTAGAAAAGGAAAATTTGGAGCTATATTTTACAGGTTTATCGGTACTGCCTTACTCAAGAAAATGGGTCAACACCAGACGGCGCACTCTAACCATTCTTCGCAACATAGGAATGGGAAGATCCTCAATGGAAGGGAAAATACACGAAGAAAGTAAGTGCTGAGATCAGTCTCGTTATTTCCACAACAAAGATAGCAAACCCCAAGAGAAACACAAAATATTTCTGCCTCAAACGGAAAGTTGCCTGACATGACTGGTCAGAAAGGACATCAATTCCCTATAACTTCAGTCTGGCCATAGCCCTTCGACAACAAACGGATTGTGGTAAATGGTATCAGGACTATGGTTTCATATCTTAACCTAAAACGTATAACTATAACCGTATGGAGCACAGAATATCTATCAGTGGATCGTTGATCCGAGTTGTTAACTTTTTACCGCGTTGTAAACAGTGTTTTAAGTTATATTTATTTCCACAGCACAGATATTGATGGAATGTATGCTGGAAGCAAGCAACGACGGGGCAGTCAACTTCGAACCACGTGACATGATGCGTCGTGCTCCAATGAACACCATTTGGTCCATAATTTTTGGGAAAAGGTAGCTTAACGTTAATTTTGCTAAACAGTTTGTTTAAATGGGGTGTGTAGTACAAAAATGTTAGTCAGTCGACAAAAAGATTTCAATTTTGAATAAAATGTTTTACGTTAGACAAATTAACTCTTTGCCGATGCTGCTGCAAATAATTATTCACTCTATCTGACGATAAATTAAAACCAGCGAAACAAAGTAAAGTCGGGCATCATAACGACATTCAACATACTTTTTTCAAGAAATATTGTAACATTTTCATCAACATAAAACGCTGTTTGAAATCATAAAGATACTGCTGGTTTTGAGAATCCCTAGTCACTAAACTGACCTCGTTCCCGTAGATAGTTAGCCAATGTTTTGTAATTACTGAAGTAGCTGCTTATAGGTTAGGGTGGCGTGTTCATGTTTTTAATCGGCATGCAAAACTCAGGGCATTAAGGAAACATAGTTACTGCAGTTTATTTCTCGTGTTTAAACCGTCACGCCACTTGCCCTCTATAAATCAAACAAATATTTACAATAAATATTTTTTAGGTACGACTATGGAAACCCGTACCTACTTTACGTGATGAATACCGTGGTTTGGCTGGTCGATTTCCTTGCCAAGGCCAGCGTGTTTGATGTGCTACCAAGCAGCTTGCGCCACATGGCGGGATTCAGTTTAGAAACTTTTCACCGCAAGTTGGACACATTGCACGGTTTCATGACGGACAGAGTCGCGGAACATAAAAAGTCATACGAAAGTGACGTGACAAGAGACTTTGTTGATGCATGGATGGAGGTATTGTTTGACTACCCGTTAGGTTTTTGAAATAAAGTACTTAAATTTTTATTGTTGTTTTTTTTTATCCAAGGTTAACCATTTATTCTTCGGTTTGGAGTCATAATAATACGGCTAATCAATCGTCTGATAACCTCATGTCACCAGTCGAAATGCCACAGTTCTTGCGATGTTGTCTATATTTTATATAACTATGTTTAAAGTTTCATTTGTACATACTTGATTAGAGGTGAGCACAAAAATATTGCCCACGCACATGCCACATAGCAGCATAAGCAGGGAAAACATCAAATGGAAACTGTTTGGCCTGAACCCCTACACTCTACGGCCGAGGAATAACTTATTATACTGATTACCCTGAACAAATGTTCAATTCATAGGCCAGTAAACGGGAGAAAGTGAATAAAACTGCTTTGGACGATTCCGATGAGATTAGCTGCCTTCCGGATGTGATTCAGGATATCATCATTGCTGGGGCGCATTCGACTGGCGTCGTCTTCAACTGGGCGATCCTTCTTCTGGTCTTAAACAAAAAAGAACAGGATTTGGTAAGTAGATTTTAGAAAGAAAAAATGTACAGCGGTACGGAAGCCGGATCAAGGCGCCTCTTTCGCATCACAACCACTTTATAATGCTAACTTTTTCAGTGCTATCGTGAAATTATGGAGAACGTCGGATCGACAAGAGAGATCAGTATGTCCGACCGCCAGCGCCTAAGAAGAGTAGATGCGGTGGTTCATGAGTGCATGCGCATCGGCACGGTGTTGCCTCTGGTGGCACACGCAACAGCACGTGATACGGAGATCGGTGGCTACGACATAAAAGCTGGCACTGAAGGTAGCAGCACAATGTTTGAACCGTATATATCAGTGGTTCTTAACCTTTTTGGTACCACGCCTCCCTTGCGCGATAAATATTCGTTTTTTAATTTTATTTATACATGTGAAAATATTTTTAAATATTGTAACACAACTGACCTAATGTACTTTTGATTTATCATTGTTATTGCGTGCATAGGTAAAATATTTAGTTGACCAACTTGGCTATTGATACAAAGCAAAGTTCACCAATTAACCGTGTTTGGCTTCCCAGTGATATATAACAACTGGTACATCAACCGCAATGAAAAGGTCTTTCCCGAACCGGACAAGTTTAACCCAGATCGGTGGATAAACGAGAAAGGAGGTTTTAGAAAGGAGCTTTTACAACACTTCTTCCCATTTGGAATCGGTAAGATCATAAAATATATTTAGGCTGAAATTTCCTGAGTAATTAAATTTCATTCTGTGTGTATTCCAGGTAAGCGGTCCTGTGCAGGAGAATCGTTGGCGCGAGCAAACCTGTTTATTGTAGTCGCCACGCTGCTGCAACACCTTGAACTCCTTATGCCAGGTAACAGCATGATGATAATTCAAATTAAAACGTGTCAAAATGAACGGTTATTATTTTCAAGTTGTTAAGCACCTAAATCCCATAAATAACACACTCGAATCCGTTTACATAATATCATGGTTTTAGATAGGATTATAACATAATATCATGGTATAGGATCTAGGTAAGGTCCAGTAAGCGCTTTGCACAAGGACATAGCTGACTGTCGGCTACTTTTGACACTGCGACTCATTGGATGACTGTAGACGTTTGTACCCACCTTTTTTGAAAATGTTACCGTTTAATTTTCCTGCAGACGAGACTGCTGCGGCAAATATGCAACCAGAGGTCAAGCACAAATTCGGGTTAATAGCAGAATGTAAACCATTTCTAATGCGCGTGAAAAAGAGACCAACTGCCACGCAGCAGTTTCAGTGAGCTTGT
The DNA here is from genome assembly GCA_000149265.1 of Ciona savignyi. Taxonomy (NCBI): domain Eukaryota; kingdom Metazoa; phylum Chordata; class Ascidiacea; order Phlebobranchia; family Cionidae; genus Ciona; species Ciona savignyi. The sequence continues at coordinate 2,077,239 of CH001841.1, read as the reverse complement.
AGAACGTACTTTGCTTCAGCAACTTTTTACGGCAATCTGTCCAGATACGACAGACTGAATTTAGCTTATAGCTGTAAAGGGTGGTGGTTTTTAATTCTTTATCACGTTTTTATGTGTTTCCTACTTATCTACTCCTAGCGGTGTTTGTCGCAATCTCTGCGTGTGCAATTGCAATCACGAAGCACCAGTCGGTCGGATTTCATATTTATTTCAGTTAAAAGATATATTCCTCAATTTCCTAATCACAATCTGCAATATCTGGTGTGCTCTTGTAAAGGCCTAACAATTGTTTAACTATTCCGGTGCTTTTTCTGTACCCCTTTGTCTGTACCTATACTGTTTTGACTGTCCTTTACTATTTAATTCGATTACAATAAACCTGCGCGTAACTGAATCAGTCAACAAAGTACAATTTTTAAGGTGGAAAGTCGTCTAAAAAGTTGCACAATATTTTGTCAAGAATAAAAACTACTACTTGTTTCTACAAAATGTCTAAAACAAGGTAATACTGTTAATTTTAACAACAAATAACTAGCTTATTAGACGGTAAAAAGCTATAAAGCGCTTTCCTTTCAGTTGCCTCGGTTAATGAAGTTTTCCTTTTATTTTGTGATCTGAGCGGATAAGCAATTGCTTTGGTATGACGTAACAATGTACACTATACACTACACTTCATAATTTAAAAATATTAAGTATAATGTATGCCCAACAAATACTGGTATACCGAAATGTACTTAAATATTAGTCTGACCGATTAGCTTATTGGGTTACTGCGTTATGGGATAAACACGAATATCCTAGCCTATCCTTTAATCCAGCTTTATGTACGTATTTTACCTGTATTGAAAATGGCAGAGAAAGAATAAATTTAGAATGCAAATTTTAACAGTGTTAACCAACATGCTTTATCTATTAACATTTAGCTAGATTGTTTTTATTTTACCGGTACTAGTTCCAAAGCCAGATCCGATTTTAACAATTATGACATCTATACGGACATGTAGGGGGAACTGCTTTTACATTGCCCGTTGAAGTCCTTTTCCTTGACCTGTACATGTAACCTAGTCATAGCCTATTTATTACATTAACAAAAGTAAAGGTTTTGTCAATCGCAAGATTGGTCTCTGGGCTACAGATTTTTCCGCAACGAACCAAACTTGCACTGGTGACTACATCGGTTCGAACAACCACCAACCAATATCAACGATATGAAAAGTTCTTAAACATATACAAATATCCAGCGCTTGAAAGTGTATTCACAAATTTTAAACCGCTTGATCCGTTGTTATTAAAAATATAATGTATTTTGCGTAAAAACAAATTATTGTTATTATTGAAGAAAATTATACTTATCCTTCGGGCTATAGAATAACGTTTGGATTACCATTTAAATGCCGGAGACTTTGTAGTGTGTTAGGTAAGATAAAGGTCTGAGTGAAACCACTGAGCTAAGGTAATGCTGTTTTTATGGAAGGCAGTGTTAAATTCATTTTAGAAATTTGTATTAAAAGTATTGTTTATTTACGTACATGTTTTTTATATTTTATAAATACAGAAAAAATATTTGGAACATACAATAAATTGTGTTACAATATACAATCGAATCAAAAGCAAAGATGCAAATGCACGAACCCTTGGTCGCATCCAGTTATATAAAAAACGAACAACCAGAGACCGTGTGGGAGACCTGAGACTTAATCAAAAATGATTTATCTACAGCAAGCATATAATATTTCCAGTTAATATCCATGTTACATATCTTTAAAGTCCAATGTTTTCTTCTTACATTATTTAAAGCGAAACCGTTTTCAGAATACGGTTCGGAGAGGTGTAAGTTACACAGACGCTGCCACATCTATCAGACGAAAATTAGCATATGAATTTAGAGTTAACATCGGCTGTGGTAATAACTAGTGTAGGTGTAGGTACTGGTAATACAAATATCAATTTAGCCTTCACATTTTAGTTAACAGCTTATTACAAGCAAACCATTTCAAACAATCCAAAAACATTCGCTTATACAAGTTGTGGTTTCGTTCCCCTTTTTTCTCGTGACGAACTTAGCCGTAAGTTCTCAGCTGCGACCCACAGTTTTGCTTTTTCAATCCACGACAGCCCTTTCAGGTCTTCTATGTCGTCCTCACTGATACGTGCAACGTCGTCAAGTTCGTTGAAACCACTTGAGCGTAACGACGACGCTGATTGGTCGTTAAGTTTATTTGTGCGGCACCATTTCTCCAATGACGTGTCTGGAAAGTACAAGTACTATTTACGACTTTGTGCATATATAGATACGAGTAAATATATTGTACAATAGGAAAGTAGTTTGCGTCAAGAAACTATTATAGACACACTGGGTAGTGTCAATGTCACCCACATATTCCAATAGGTCAATTAAGGACATGATTTCCACTGTTATTCTCGGATGATATGACGATGGCCGATTAGTATGGAATCGGTTTACATAATTTCGAAAACATGAAAGGAATTTAATATTCTAATATTACAAAAAAAAGGCGATTTGGAAGCAGCATCAGATGTTGTGTAAGTGGTCCAAGTGGCACCCGGGGCCTCGACTTCTGGTATTCGGCCTTAGGACGGAACTTCTAAGCTAAAGTCAGATCAATTAAGTACTTGATGATGTCACAAGCTTGACGCAAATGGATGCATAAATGAACTAAATTTGAGTATGGGGAGTGTGAACTTCTAAATTAGGCGATTTGACAACCGGCGTGAAAATACCAGTTCATATTATTAAATTGGGGGATTAATAAAAAAAGTAATACTGCATCACCGATGAAAGTTCATGCAGAATTGTAGGGGAGAAAAAATTTTCGTGAACTTTTCAGAACACCTTCTATGTGGGTAGGGCATGCAAATCATCAAGACAGCCCACAAAATTTAATTAGCGCCTCAGTTACAGTGCTGGCGCGTGTTGTTGTATAAACTGCTATGTTGGTGTGCGCTAATAAATAGGTCGCAGAATTAATTGAACTGAACACTACCAAATTAATGAACTCTTGAAGTGCAATAAGAAGCAAATCAAACACAACAGCCGTTTAGTAACGAAGTGCAATTTTGTCGGGAGATACTTTAATAACGGACTATATGATAGTGCCTATGCTCAGTAAAGCAAACTTCGGTTCAAGGAATTCCTTTTATGATCAAGTTTAATAAAAATTGGTTTTAATTTAATAACAAAATTTGGTTTAATTTTTCTAAGTTTAATAAAAATTGATTTAAACAGACTGGTCATAACATATACATAAAATAACTTAACTCACAGTAGGCAATTTCAATACAAAAGGATTAAAGAAAGACCATGTCGTACAGAAGAGGACTGTTGCCTAAACAGGACATCGGCCGAATTACGTAAACAAATCACATTAAATAGGCGGAAAACTGGCTCAATAAATTAGCCAACGGGCGAAATAAAACCAAGTTTGATATCATTATAACAAGTGCTTTATAGATTCGGGCATACGGTGCACCGAGAATTGCGTTAAAGCCTTTTTGATGGATATTTTCCGGAAAAAAAATCGATTGATATCGGAATGATGATGAATTAAATAAGTTGGTTTATCTGTCTATTTGCGATGGTTTTTTAAACCGTGTACGCGTGGGTTCGTGTTCATGTTTCTACAAAAATAAACACTGGTAATCATGTCACCAGCAGCACCCCAAGGGACTTATGGTCAGTGCGGAACTGATTTTATATACCACAAAGGATAAGTGGTTTGCAGAAATCTGGTTTAGTAAAACCAGGTTTAAGAAAATCGTTAAACCTGATTTAATCCAAACCAGGTTTCTACATACTATCCACTGTATTTAAAAATACACCGCCGCTCATAGAAATACGAATGCTTCGTCCGACCTACCAAACATTTCACAGAAGTTATGCTTCGTTCTATATACCAAATATTCCATAAAAGTTTTATAAACTAGGATTTACCATTATCTTGCATTGTTCTCTCCCACGTGGTGCTTGCGTCATCTGGACTCGTCTCCCATGGCAACCTGATATTACTCGGGAAATAATTTCGGTTCGATACTCGCGCGGAAGTGGATCGTTTTAGTTTGACGCCGTGACACCGTTCTGCAACTTTGTCGGACATGTTCAACTGTTCTGTTCGGCCATTTATCAAATGGACTGCGTGGGAAACAGAAGCAATACTTCCGGTTTTATGGGCAGGAATTCGAACAGAAGATGCTCGTGATACTTTTACTTGATGTCTTCGTATGTGGGCTTCGGTTTGGTCTGTCTCGGTAGAAAGTATTTCCTTTAGCCAGGTTAATTCAGGTATTTGAAAAATTGTTTGTTGTTTCTCGCTACCTAGTTTGTTTAAATAAAATTTTAGCTTTTGTTTTTGTTCGTTTTCCGACTGTGCGCTTAAAATTGACCACACGTCTTTAGGCTCCAGGGCCGATACGTCAATTAGCAAGGGGAGAACAGACTTTAAGTCTTTTTTAGGAAGCGGCGCGATCGCATGGTCCTCGTTGACTTCGTCCTCTTCTTGCACTTCTTTAATCGTGAGTTCACTGGCAGTGACGTCATACTGATGACAAACTACCTTATGACGTAGTCCGTGAAAATCCTCGTCGGATTCCGTAGCGGAAAGCTCGGAATCCTCACTGGAATGATTCCTTCCCGCAAGCAGTGACTTTGGCTTTGTCGGAAACTCGACAAAAATAGCGTTTCTTGAATCTTCGATGAGATTGTGGTCATTTTCCGTTGGAAAGGATACAGAGTTGGCAGCGGCGACTGCTCTTTGTGCATTTTCAAATGCCGCGTAACTGGAAAGCTGACAGAGTCGACCCAAGATGCAGTTTCTGCATCTCGTCAACGCTTCTAATCCAAGATTTGTTAAAACGTCCAGCAATTTCTCCACTGCTCGTTCTCGATCTGCCTCAGAAAGGTCATTTTCGGATGATGTCTCGCCGGTTAAACTGTAATCCGCATAAGTAGGGCTTACCGACCTTGCCATTTCTGGATCAAGAAGTTTCTCTTTAACGAGATCAGCAAGGCAGCGGTTCAAAGAAATATTTTCCGCTTCGATTTCTTCCAATATATCCATGAGGAGTTCGTTAATTTGGTCGATTTCGTTGGAGGGAGAAGGCACTTTGCATATTGAGCGCTCAATATCTATTTCCTCGTTACAGTCCGTAGTATGCTCTGGCGACTGGAGATTGGACAGCAAAGGTGGCATACGAGACAATGAACGATTTTGCGTAGTTTCTGATTGCACTGGCGTTGTTGTCAAATTTGCCGGTGCAGGATTCACTTTCAAAGCTGTTGTGGTTAGGATAGGTTCTAATTTCGACGATGAAACCTCGATTTCTAATGGCGGAAGATCGCTGAATGACACTCGTGCTCCTTTCTTTTTGTTGCTAGAACCTGGCAAATTACTACCACCGTTTGAAAGAATTGCCACCAAAGGTGCCTTGGCAATCGGCTCTTTTGGGATTGTGATGTTACAGTCACCAAAGAACACTTTATTATTTTGACAAAAAGGTGTTGGTTCGGAAACTGGCGGTGCGGACTCGGTAGTTTCTGTATTTTCAAAGTGATCATCATCAAGTTTATCACTGCCCGGTTGATCTTCAATGAGTTTCGCCTCGATTATTATTGTCTCAGAACTATCCTGATCAACAGTTTCATTTGAATGGTCATCGTTAACAGTTTCAACGGATTTTATTAAAATTTGCGCATCGTTTTCAATGATTTTCTTTTCATTTTTAGCCTTTTCTTCTGAGCTAGTTTCTGATTTCGCGTTTCTTAATTTTGAATTCTTCCTAGTTGAGATTGGAAATAAAACCTTGCTAACAAACGACCCCTTTCTTGTTGGTTTATTCAGTGGAGATTTCGTCTTGTACGAATTCAACTTGATGTCATCTAACTTCGATCTGCTGTGATCTGACTTTTTGATCAGTAACTGAGATATCGATCTCTTTACCATTTGGCCGTCTGTTTCGGCCGTAACTGCGAAATCCGGTTTGTTATTTTGAGGAACTGCAAGAATGACAGCAGAAGACATGCAAGTTCTCTCATGTTCGTTTTCGTGAACCTTTTTCTGCACGGTTAAATCGTCGCCGAGGGCAATCGAATCGTCGTCTTTATTTAAAGTATTCTCTTCTCCTGCGCAAATTTCCGAGCCAGCATCGGGCGAGTTACTTTCAAGTGGACAGTGTACCACGTCACAATTGGCATTTAATTGTTTTCCGACGTCATGATAACCCATTGTTTTCCTGCATGAGCTGTCTTGGTTGTCAATGCGGCCTATCCGGTCGGCCGATGACGTAATCGATTGTTCTTGCGTGTTTGTTTTGTGGTTGTTTATTACGTCAAAATCGTCAGTAGCGACAATGCTATCGTCGTTCTCCGCCGAATTATCACTAAAAATGCATTTTAAAAATTGAAGTTTAACTGTCAAGCTAAAATAGAGCTTGGATTATCTAACCTCTGAAGCTCGAGTTTAGCGTTGACTTACCTGTCAGATATGGAGCGATTTGTTTGAGGACCAAGAGCGTTGTTATTGTGATCTGCCATTTCGTCGTTTTCTGATTTCTGGAAAAGATTAAACTTTAAATAAATAACCTGATTAGTACCGGATTGAAGAAATGATTGCGTGGTATCTGTATCATAAATCGAAAGTAATTGTTACCCGTACAGGTTTAGCAATACAACTTGAAAAGCATTTCAGCGTTAAAATTAATTGCACGGTTCCTCGGCTAATTTCATTAGTAATAAAACAAATTATAAGACTTGTACAGAAGGCAAAATGTTTATTCATTAAATATTTTTTTGTGGCAACCATAAAACAAATCATTCATATAATCTACTTAATAGTCTTTTGCGTTGGGGTACCGTTTTTTGGACACTTCTGAAAAGCGAACATTTATATTAATCACCAATTCAATTTAACAGTGTGCAGATTTATTTCAATGCGGATTTGACTAATTAATAACTAATAGAAACTAGCAATGTGCTACTTTTTACGTGCAAGCACTATTTCACCATAGCGTAATTGGGTTTTAGGATTTTAGCACAGCCGAGTATATATTTATTTCCGCCCTTTAGTATTGCCTTTTTATATGTGTATCTACGCGATAATAAGAGTTTTGGTTAGTTGACATCCTTAGTCGATGCGTCACGGCTCGTTTATTTATTGCAAATTAAAGTGAAGAAATTTTAGTAATCGGATTTGTCGATTGACCTTGTCATCGTACTGACTGATATGTTCTTATTACACACAAACAATTTTAAGAAGTGAATTAACTATTGTGCCAGTCAAATTATACCTGGTTATGTAAATTTACCAAAATTCCGTCATTTTGGTTTAGTTATGTTATTTTTTTGTTTCCACGATAAAAACATAAAGCTTTTGAAAAAAATTGTAAAATAGAAAAGACAGGCAAAACGAAGGCGTTAGAACACGTCTAAAAAAGCAATAAATTATTAAATGTCGGTATAATTAGACGTGGCCGCTAAACCCAAAGTATACCTTTATGTTAGATTTCATAAGTATACCAGTTTTATAGTGTAGCCTGTACCAATTAAGTAAACGTTTTAAATAACCAGGAATTTCTTTGAGCACATAATTTTTCTGTTATATTTTTACTATAGCGTGAAATTAAATTATTTCCACCGCGGTTTAATGAGTCACTGCAAATTCGTTGGCAACGCCGCTGGTTGAAAGTGTAAATAAACAAATTAATTCTCTAAATCAGCGTTTCTCAAACTATGGGTCGCGACCCACCGGTGGGTCGCGAAAGGAATCTTGGTGGGTCGTGAAAAGTTATAGAAAGCTCTGATTAAACTATACTGGCTATTTCCTATACAAAAAGCAAGGGGAAATTATCATAATTGTGACATCACACAATCTTGAATCGTGGCGTGATCTTCACCTGACCTCAGGTCATTGAACCTTTCGTCTCTCACACATGTTACAACAACTATATATAAAGTTAAGTGGGTCGCCATAAATTATGGTAATTAATAGTGGGTCCCAACTCTAAAAAGTTTGAGAACCACTGCTCTAAATAAAAGTGTTTGTTTTGGGACAGCACCACAAACACATTTTTAAGTCGTTATTACATGAATGTACACTTATTTTTAATACATTCGAAAAAGACCATACCTCCTTATTTGATTGATCAGTGATCGCGTTACGTCCTAGAATTTTCCGGGTAATTCCCTTCAACCAGCCAGATGTCATAAGGCATGTATTGATGACGTCATCGCAGTCGCTTTGGTTCAGTCGCAAAAGCGCTTCTGAGAACATGGCCAAACGGTCAGGAATACTCGGACATTTTCGGATCAGCCAAGCAGATCTTGTGCTTATGACGCAAGCACTCACGAGTTCGCCGACGAAAGAATTCACATTCGTATTTTCAAAAACTCCATCGCTATTTGCCCCGACTTCAGACGGATTTACATCACGGGTGTTGGACTTAAGGGGTATAGCGAATTTCCGAGCAAGCTGGTTTTCAATGTCACATGGAGTTTGGGATGCCGAAGTTTTTTCGGTCATTTTCTTTACGTCATCGGTAGTGACGTCACAAGATTCCACAAACGTCACTTCCGGAGATACTTCCCGACAGGATGCCGTTCGCCGAAGAGAAGATATTTTTGATTTCGGTCGTTCTATTGTATCGTCCTTTGACTTTCCTGGGAAAGATGGATTGGTATAGTTATGCAACCAAAGGGGACAATAACAAGAAAATAAAAATGTTCTTTCTTATTGACAACTCAGGAAAATATTCTTGGTAGGTGGCACTAATTATCCAAGAACGTAAACCTCGCGCTAGTATACATATATGGTCGTAGCTTAGCGGGTTTTAATTGGTTTAAATGCCTCCGCCCGTCTTTGATTCCTCGAATCATCAGACTTAGCTTCAAACACAGACAAAATAGCGTTGTAGGTGCGTTTCATATACAGCCTTTGAAACGAGGTAACGACTTTTGTAGTTGTTGCTCGTTCTACTGTTATGACATAACCGGGACACGTCAAACGCGGTAGTTGCTTATCATTTGACGGCCTTATCGTGAAAGCATTACCGCGAAACGACTTGCAATTATTCGGCACTTAGGGTCGGCTGTTTGCGGTCGAAATACAAATGTGCTTGGTTTTGTTGAAATTATAACATTCTACCGTGCCCGTAGCACGAAATTGATATCGCTGATTACAATTAGATAACCGAGCGGTAATCTATAACTCTTTCATTTTGCGCGATGCTTGGGTCTGATAAAGTCACCGAAACTAATGAACGAAATTGAAATCCGGGCGAAGAAAATCGAAGAAATAGTTTAGGGTATATTTAGAAGTCACCGAACTATAAGTCAACTGACTAAAATAATTACAAAAGAATTACGGAAACTTGCGTCAGGTAAAACTAAAATAATTTCGAGCATTTTCTTACGCGGTTCGGCTATTACCACATACCAAGACTTTTTAAAAGCAAAACTGGACGTCCAATAGGTTCCGCTAAATCTGCCTGCAATTGTATTCTGAACAAACGGGTGGTCTAGCGTATTGATTTTGTGGAACGAAATCACCAGACGGATTACTTACCATTTGCCCAGTTAAAAGCAAACGGATTAAACAAAATTAGGGCATTAAACAAGATTTGCGATGTATATGCTTATATAATTGGCTTCTGGAAAAGACATTTACGATAATGTAGTACGTTTAAAGTCTTATAGACTTAAACCGATGTACAAATATGATTGCTTAAACAGTCTAAATGTTTAAATATGTTCGATTTTACACTTTTTTGATATACATATGTTTTGATGGATTTTGCTACGTACATTCGTATTTTTATTTTGTTCAGAAATATCGTTGTCTAAGGGCTTGTGTGTAAAATAATTTATTCGCAGGAAAGCAAATTTCTTATATATTTTGGTATCTTGTTTTGTACTGGTTAAGTTACACATTATACGGAAACACGAGCTAGGATCGTGCAAATTATAGAAACCGAATAAGTGTGATTTCAAAATAATTTGAAAATAGATGAAAATTGCATTTAGAAGCGCCCAAGACACGTGTTAAAAGATTGAATGTCGATTGAGACTTTAAGATAAAATTTCATGGTGATTTAGATGTATTTGATTACAGCCAAAATTACCAATAGATGTTCTTTATCTGTTAAGACGTTAACATGAAACTTTTACAGACAAACTAAAATAAAATTGCATTTTTTATAATGGTAGGCTATAACAGATATATTGGTATACATTTTCATCCTGGCAAAGAGAAAATGACGGTCGGTATATTTTTAGGTACTATCGACTAGACTTATAGTTTGTGCGTATTGACTATATACAAATCTACGTTGTCAAGATACGATATTATGCCTTCATCCAACGGTGCAACGCAGAAGGATGGCAGGGTTGAGACAGTTACAGTAGGAACCAAAATGATCCTATTTCCTAACATTAGAAAAAAATGTTTTAAACGACTTACCCTTTTTTCTGGGTTCATTTTTACCCATAATGTTTGCATCCTTCCCTTCGGGTGGTTCTTTTAAATTTGAATGATTGACAGTGCTCTTTGGCTCCCTGTTGCGTGCGGAATGTGTAACAGAAGGTCGTGATTCACTGTTACGATACTGACTGTAGTTTTGAATTGGCTTCAAGGCTGAAAAATTCATGTCGAGATTTAATCGGATATGTGGTCGAACGATTGTCACGGTGTACCCATTAACCGTATACTTTTTAAATGAATTTAAAAATGGCCGTTTTTTAAATGGAATTAAAAATGGCCGGTTTAAATGTGGTAAAATATGTCAAGGATTTATCGAAAAGCAAACAGTGCGAATTTCACTTTACAGATATTGTTAAGGTCAATGTATAAAGTAACGATTTGATAAAATTATAAGTAAAGAAGATAATGAATAATCTTATTCGAGTTTAAATATAGATTTGTTATAAAATTTTAAAAATGAACTATTTTATACCTTTGGAATAGTATGGACTGGTTCGAGGAACGAAGTAGTTTCGTTTTAAATCTAACATGTGTTCGTGGTTGTGAGCGGAGTTGATGGTGAATGGCCGTCGTGAATAGGGCGATGACGGAAGTATATTTCGCTTGTGGTTTGGTGAGAAATGCTTGGGTCTAGAAAAGGAAACAATAAGAACTGTAAAAAAAATTTGATAAAAAGGATAAAAACTTGATACATTTTTTTGATAAAAAAAGATAAAAACTTGATACATTTTATTGATAAAAAAGATAAAAACTTGACAATTTTTTGATAAAAAAAGATAAAAACTTGATAAAAAAAGTTTGGTTATTTGCTTAGGGTAATTATAACTTGTTAATGCCATATCGCCTTAAGGTGCTATATCACACCAAAAAAGGAAAGCTTGTGTTGGTGTGGTAAAATGTTTAGGGTTACCTGGTGTCATCGGATATCGGCTTTAACTTTTGGTTATTCGGGTGCCAATTCTTGTCTTGTTTTATAATAGGGCGGTTCCCTTTATCAGGGCAGTTCCCAATAATATTCGTACTGGGGTCATTAAACAATTTAGATTTTGATTTGGGAACGCTGGGATTTTGCAATTTTGAACTAGTAACATGCGAGAAGACACGCTGGTGAATTTTCTCTATCAATGGCGGATTGAGGTTTCTTAAGGCCAGCAAGAAAATGGGCATCGCCGATTTATCCGAATCAATTTGCTCCCCGATGGCATTGAATAAAACTTCATTGCTGCAATTTTCAAAATGGCCAAATTCTTTCAATTGGTCTTTTTTGAAAAACTTAAACTTGCACAACGAGTGTAAAACCGAAGTGAAATTACTAGACTGTAGAATTTCTTCCTTCATGGCCCAGAATACAGATCTCTGTGCATGCCATGTTAAATCCAAGTCATCGCCTTTGAGCTTTAAATCATTAGGCTCACTTTCACTAGGTACCATGCTTCTTTCAGTTTTCCTTTCTGTATCATAATCCTTTACTGTTGGTGCCTTCTTCATTTTGTTTTTATATGGTTCCAGTTTCGACCTTAACTGTTGTTCACTTGTTTGATGTAATTGGTCGGACTTAATTTCATCATTCTTCTCACTTTGCTCTATGCGATTCTGGTCAGTTTCAGTCAATGAATCGTCCTCTTGGAGCCACGCGTCCAGGATTTCGGAAGAGATAGTCGATGTTGATGCAAGCGAGGAAAGGCAATCTTCGTCGAAACTGTCTTCTGAAAAGTCTAGCTCAGTATGTGACGAAGAGAAGGTTTTTAGCTTTTCTAACTCTGTCAGGCCTGCGCAATTTGAGGCTAAAACTTCAGCAAACTCGCCTTCGGTTACAGTCACCTTAGTCGTCAATGCTTCTGGCATCAACCTACGCCCGTCGAGTCGCCCCGATTTGATTTTATGAGCCGCCCTAGCCATACTTGGTTTGTCGTCACAGTTTGAGCTTTGCCAGTCGTCTGTTGTAATCTCCCCTAAGTTCTGTTTTGGCGTTGTTCCATTTGCACGTAGTAGCGATTCCACAGCAGCGTCGGTTTGTTTGCAGACTTTAAATTCTTTCAAGCTGAAGTTATCTCTTTGTATCTTGCCCGATCCGCCGCGGGGTTCCAGCTGATATTGGGACAAATCTTCAAAGACTCGATCATTTGACTGAACAGGCCGACCCTCGGAGAAGTCACAACCTTGACCAATTATATTACGCTCGAATCTTGCATTGTAACGAGCGTGACAATTGTGGCTTTTCATGACGCTTTTACTGCGCCGCGAAAGTGCGTCGTTTCCTTTCGTTACACTACAATCGGCTTGGCTTGGTGAAGTGTATTTCGCCTTCAGCTTATTGCAGTCGTAATACGTGTCTGCAAGAGATACGCCCGTGCGTAGCACCACTTTTGTGAACTCACGCCCAACCATATAACACTGCGCCTTGCGTAGTTCTTCTTTAACCTCAGATAAGGAATCTTTCAACCGGTACTTCGACTCGAGAGCGCGGATAATTAAAGCAAGAGCATGTACTTGTGCCCAATTCGTTGCATTCGTTTCCGAAACTACATTTTCGTATTTCAAAACTCTGCGAAACACAGAACCCTCCTTATAAAACACGAGGAACTGATCGTTTGTTAACATATCTAGTTGTATGAAAAGCTTACACAGTTTTCGCTGCGTTGACGGACGAAGGTTGATTTCCCACAAAGTTGTCATGTCTATCAAGCCATACTCCAACATCACTTGCAAAATGGGCATTATTTCCAAACTTTCTGGCAGTTTCTCCCAAAACTTGGTTTTTAACAAGGCGTCAGTCAAATTCCAAGCCGACATTTTAAGTTAAACATTGGAATGTATATTTATAAACATACGGCCTACGCGCGACAAAATCAAATAGTTAAAAGGGTAGTAAAACTTTGAATAAACTAAGGTAGACTCTTGACGTTTTTAGGCGTATTTATTTACACCATACAAAAGTTAATACAGTACGCGCCGCTTAATATGGCCACCTTGAGATCAAGCCATTTTGGTCATAAAAAATTGAAGTCGCCATTACCGTGCCTGAATCGACGCCTACATAGCCTAAGCCACATTAAGTCCAAATACCGTTAATTAACAATACAAGTGACGGTACAAAGTATTGTACAGTTTGTGACAATATGTAGAAGCGATGGTACAGCATAACAAATTAATTAACAGCACTGTATTAATAAAATTACTACGTCATAGCGATGTGACTGTTTTGTCAAGAACCGATACAGAGCGCACACGCGACATGCATGCGTACAGAAAAACACGCATGTTGAAATAGCGAAGTTATATGTGTGGCGGGGAAATACTGTGCTGTAATAAGAGAGATGGAGAAAATGTTGGTCATTTTATCCGAAATTTGGTCATATTAAACGGAAAATTTTAAATGGAAAAATTTCGGACCGTACCAAATTGGTCATAATAATCGGCTGGTCATATTATCCTTGGTGATAATAAGCGGCCTCTACTGTACAAGAAAAGTATGCTTTTCAACGAGGCTGATTACATTAAAAGAACAAATAACATTGGCGGAGAACCTTTAGGGTAACTTTTTGATCGTAAAGATAGTAATATACAACACATAGGTCTATGTTTAGATAATTATCGTTTTGATTTTTATCGCTATCCAACATCTTTCACATTTTTGCTTGCAGCCTCTTAACACCTGTTCTCTTATAACTGTTTGTTGTTGCTAATTAGCAAAATACTGTTATTGTGAGTTCACAATCGCAGTTGTCACGGCACAGGTCATGTAAAGGTCAGCTACAGCGTCCATTTTGTTAAAACCAAATAATCTATATTGATCGAGTAAGTTTTTACTTTATTGTAATAAAAAAACAAACAAATACCAATCAGTTAAATAAGCATATCAAGCTAAGAGTACAACGTAGGCTATAAGTCTGACATCGAACTGTAAACAGCTAAGAAATACTCTCGAATGCTGTGCTCATTGTAATGTCCTTTCGTATTAAGTCGGGCCCATTAGTTATAAACAACCAAAGTCAATTAATGCGCAAGTTGGTGCAATTACAATCATGTGATGTGGATGTTTGTATGACATTAGGGAAAATTAGGTCACATGAAGCACTGCAACTGCTAATTGGATACATGCAAATTTGAAGAAAATAATACATTTTTTGAACGACATTTTTTCTTAAACTTGATTTTTAAGAATCGAAATTTTTGTGACTTAGAACAATTTTATGCCAGTTTTAAATTAATCACTGTGTTTGCAGAAATACTTTTTTGTGTTCGTGGTAAAGGAACTTAACAAATTTTAACTCGATCCAAAGACTGTAATTACTGTAATTGATAAAAACTAAAACGATACAAAACATTCCACGCACTACAATTTATGTTATGCAAACTGACCGAGCACGAGGTAATCTGAGACTATCGTTGTCCATACGCATGATAAAAACACGAAGCCAATTTAAGAGACAGATTTCAGTCATACTAGTTACTTTTCCTCGGGCTACAACAACTACTTTAAACAACGACATAAAGTTGGTTACCGTTTACTTAAATTAAGGAACACGATTTTAAGTTTAAACGACAACACGTAAACAGGACTTGCATAATTTCTAACGTCGTCACGACCCACATAAATATTAGTTGAGGCACAAGCGACCGAAACCAAAAACTTACCGTAAAGTCACAGTGAAGTAAATAAACGTACGTTTTACAGGCGGTTTATACACATGTTCGTTGCCAGTTTCAGTGCAATGCGTATGCAGGTTACATTACCCGACGCAAGGTGATCTGACGATTGCCCATGTGTTAACCTCTTTGGTTTTTCCATTCACAGGGATAAACATGAATATCCTATCCTATCATCATCATATGTGTAGCCTGAAGATACATTATCCGACTTTTTTTGCAAGTTTATAGTATGGACACTAAGTTTTTACAGTGATATGAAAAGGTATAAAACGAAACAATTTTTTTTAAAGACATAACACTTGAACGTAAGAAAGCTGTGGTTAGCACATTCTGTGTTATATGCAATTTATTCGGTATTCAGTACAAGTAATAAACGAAAAAGCATCAAAAGCGATTTGAAATCCCAATTACAAGCAAACGCACAGTATCATAAATAAAGTTTTTTTAAAACTTTTTAGGTATATCTAAAATTATACACCAAAAAAAGCAGAAAGTACATAAATGGTAATCTAGAGTTTTTTCTGTACGGTTTGCATTGCTCGATTTATTCACCAAACCAACTACACAGAGGAAATTTGATAACGGATTAAGTAATTACGGATTTGGTAATAAAATAAAAGCTTATACATATTTATTGTACAAGGTTTTGCATAAACTGCTGGGTGTTGTGTATTTTTATACAGGTTATCATAAGGATTTGGCATTGTCTCGCCTATATTGTTCATAGACGTCGAAAAACATGCGCTGGCACGCGAACTTGGCTTTGAGTTTCGTGGCGATCAGGAACGCTCCCGAGAGCTTGCGGTGGAGGGAGTAGGTCTCCTCCGGAGGAGGAGTGAGACGGTGCTTCATGAAGACCGGGATGATGTTCATGATCCGGTGGGAGGTGTTCTGCGTGCTGAAGTCGTGGACGTCGTCGTTCGCGAACGGCTCTCCGAGGATCATAATGGCGTCGACGTGAGCGTCCAACATTACCTGTGGGTGGGACCAATTTAAACATCTATTCAAATATAAAGCAGATAGGAGTTCAAATTTAAACCAGGTTCCCTGAACTTTGCAGTGTTACTTTCTTGCTTGCTTGCGGACCGTTAAAATGAAAAGAACTAATTTACCGACCGGCATAAAAATGAAATAAACATTCTGGATTTGTTTTAAAGAGCACTTTGTTAATTTAAAGCCATTTTCTCCAATATAATTTGTTTTTTTTGAAGGCATTTGTATTTTATTCTGTTTCTGTACTTACACAACTTCTTAGGATAATTCAATTAACAAACTAGACCTGCTAAAATTTATTTACAAAAAAACATCCGAAATGGATAAAGCCATACCTATGTAGCTAATATGCCAAAACAAACAAGCGAAACGCCGATTTATTGAGCATTTAACTCTAATCAAACAAAGATAATTTGTTTACACGGGTCAGCCAAGTATTAAAAAAGCCAAGAACCCCATTTCTGCAACCCGAGCCTGCACACAGTGATTATAACGTATTGGGAGGACGTTTTGCAAAGTAAATATAACCAGTAAATAGATAGACAGGCGGACGCGATAAGGCCGTAATGATGAAACTAGGGAGTGAAGGAAATACAATGGACGCATTGTGTGGAAGGAGTAAAAAATACTTGTATCCTTTATCACAAACTGGATTATTAATACTTTCTATGTATATTTTTGTATTGCGCAACCTGTTTACGACCTACTTTTTAATGTTGTTTTCGAATTACCGTAGCAATATGACGTAACAATGCACGAGGTTATTATTTTCCACTTTGAGCTTATTATACGGCAAAAATTTGGTTGCAGATAAAGATTGTTATCTTTTCTGACTGCGCCTAAGACCAAAACTGCAAACGTTTAGAGTTTAGACAATCGACAATAACCGCGTCTTTGGATTAAGACCTGAAACGTGACATCATTTAGGATATAACCGATACTTGTCCAAACCCGGTATCAAAGTATTCAAAATTTGCTTTCATTCATATAATTTTCGGGGACTAGTTGGATGTAGTTTTCAAATGTAAACGTCTTAAAATGCTAAGTGCTATTTAAGCTGAATGATTACTGCTTACACCATTTATTGACTGGATACAAGAAAAGTTGTGTTTTAAAATAAAATAGAAATGTTTTAAAAATAAATAGAAAATGCAGCCAAAAAAGGATATCCAGTAAGGATATACAGAGAGTAAGGATATTTAAACCATGCATTTTTATTTGTGCATAGAATTTCACCTTGGGTTCATATCCTGTTAAAAATCCTAGTTTCTTTGATTTCTCCAAAACGAGCTCTCTGTCGCCATCTGCTGCACCTTTCACCACTTCAATATAATCGTCAACGAATTCATTCGAGTAAGATCGGCTTGCTCCAAAATCAAGTAGCCATAACTGCAAAGAATTGTCTTAGAAATCCTTTTTTAATAATACAATGCAGCTGTATCCAGAGATGTTCATTGCATATAGATTTGCATTTCTGATAGGCAACACTACACGTCATCAGTAAGATAGGTGGACGTTTGTTCCATATTATTCGCCCCATATTTTAAACAGCAGTGTTACCAACACAAAATTATAATAAACAAATGGTTTTGCAGTGAAAAAAACATACATGCCAGTGCAGTCGCGTCCCTGATAGAGGCATTTAAAAAAGGCTTACAATGCGTTGTGCACGATTGGAACATTCCTACAAATTTAAGATAATTCATTATTTCACTGGATTCTAGGTAATTTACGCTAAGTGCCTGGAGAGCACAACCGAGTAGTCAGAGACCAGTTTGAAACCTTTGCACTTATTCATTAACGTATTCATAGGATGCTACAATAAATTATCTGCTTCACTTTCATTTTGTTATCCCACCTACAGAGATAAACATTCGTATCCTATTATCAGTCTTGCAATAAGTTTAGTAAAATGGATGTCTGTTGCAAGCAATTTAGCTGAATAAATGATGTTAGTAAGATAGAGAGCCTTAAAAAGTATTACCTTCTGCTGTTGTTCATTATAGAAAAAGTTGGCCCAGTTTGGATCAGTTTGCATGTATTTGAGTTCGAAGATCTCTCGTAAAACCAACCGTAGCACTGATGCGGCTACCTGTTGCAAAGGAACAACATTGTTATTTAAGAGCAAAATGCTTTCCCACAAGAAAATTGCCAGGAAATGCTCGAACAATACATTAAAGAAAATATGTGACAACGGTCTGTCATTGTAAAAGGCTAGATGAAATAAACGTTTTCACCAGCTTTCCAACTTCTTGGTACAATTTATTAATTTCAGGGAATAACTCATAAATCGTTCAATGGGTTCTACCAAATTGAAGGAATGCGTCAATAATCACAACACACTGAAATGGCTCCGGTAACACAGTGGCCGGTAAACCCCCATGGTTTTCCCTTTCACGGGGATAAACATGAATATCCCATCCTATCCTATTCTAATACGGATA